>JAFLJL010014619.1:74492-88877 GCA_018398815.1 Conus ventricosus | reverse complement strand
TGCTCCGACTTTGCTTCTTAATGGCACCTTTGGTGTGTTTGTGTTTTTTTGAAAACTTCAACAAACACACTACAGTATTGCACACCAGCCTTTTCTGGGATTGCATTCTTCTTAAAACTGAAAAGGCAGAGGAGTCAAATTACCACTTTCCGCGGTCACTGAGGAGAAACCACCAAGTTTCGAATATCGGTATATGACCAGAGTTATATGTTAGTGAGTTTCCCTCCCTATTGGATGATGTCCTCACCCCTTGGAGAATATAAGCTTGCTGAAGGCTCATTTTGAGAAGCATTTATTTTATTTTTCCCCATCCACCCACTCAAGCACATACTGTTAGTTAGGCAGAATCATCTGCAACTGCATGTATGAATGCGTTCTCCCCATTTCTTCAATCTAAGACATAAGAGCAAGCTTTGTTATAATTCATATATATATATATATATATATATATGTGTGTGTGTGTGTGTGTGTGTGTGTTGCTGATCTGTGCATTTCGTGATGCTAAAGGCAACGTTAATCTGAAGTCACTGGGATTGTTATAATATTTTGGATGGATTAAACTGTCTCAATCGTCAAAAGCAGGACAACATACAAAAAACAAAAGTGAATTTCATGATCAGTGGCAGATGTGCACAACGGGCATTTTGTCAACACATTCACCATTCCTTTGTATCTTGTACTGTTGAATCAGACACTCCAAATCTAAATCTTGTCAGAACGTATTGAAGAAATATGTCTAAACCCAATTGTAAGTATGGCTCCAGATCATACGTTGTCTTGAATTTCCTGTATTCTATAAATCTGTCGCTATAATTTATATGATAAATTACAGTTCTGCCACCTGCAGTCGACTAGGCTGTTAAACATCTTTATAAAGAATTTATGCACCACACGCCTTGGTATTCCCATACATAGCCATAACTTTTCAAAACATCACGAACTTTTGAGCCCAATAAATGTTTCCTCTATTAGCCAAATTTAATATGTTTTTACGCTTCGGAAGGTAGTCTATGCTCCTCCATTTGAGTCAGTTTCAATGAGTATCTAATGCAAGAAACACTAGAATGAATCGTTAATGGAATCGATTCAATTCACCATACACAAGGTCGTTTGGTGTTTTAATAACAACCCCTAGATACTTCATTAATACAAGTAAATGAACACTTAAAAAACAGATTAAGCATCTTCTAAACCCAAAATCTCAGCATCATATAGAAGTATGGATTGGATCTGAGAATCACAAAGCTTCAATACAATTTCAAAGAGTTGTTATTTAGCTGATACAACTTGCAAATAATGCTGGTGGCAGCTCGTTTCCCTTTACTTGCTAAATCTGGCCTGCATGCTAAAAACTCAGTCGTGTTGAAAACAGGATGCCTACATATTGATAAGAATCTACTACGTACATCTCTATGTTATTATAAAACAATCTCTCAGTACTTGCTAAATACCCACCTTTCCTAAAGATTACTATGCTAAATTTTTCCAAATTGACTTTAAGCTGTAACTGGAACGCAGTTCTATGACGAGTACTCAAATGGTTTGTTAGCCAACCACAGTTTCTGACAATAAAATCCTCATCAGCAAACAAAAGAATAAACAGTTCAATGAAGTCAATACTCAGGCTAACACCATGTCTACCATTATTAATAATATCGAGAGCGAGTTCGTTTATAAACAAGGAAAACACAAGAGGACCAAAAACTTCACCTTGTTTCACACCATTAGTGCAATATAATGTAGCCTGTATACGTGTACCACAGCGAACTCGACCCTTTAACAATTTCATACATACTTCTTATACATCTGTATTTTTTAAACCCTAATTCCATTTTCAATCAAATCGGCCACAGTAGTTTTCTTGAAATGGTGTTAAAGTTTTTCTCGAAATCAATAAATGTGTCACACGTCACTTTTGCACTCGCGCATTCATGACAGCATTACTCCATACGCACACGCAATCCTTCCAATCAACCAAAAGGCGCACTCCCGAATGTTTTTTCTTCTCCCCTCTCCTTCGGGAAAACACTTTACTAAATCACATAAAACACGTTATAAACAAATTTTATACAGGTAGCACTCTTTCCACTGAGAGGCAAACTAACTCACTCAAGACTTCATAAAGTCACGGCCTCCACACAACTTTGGGCCCACAAACTCCAGACCAGGAAAATAAATGATTCTCTCACCCCTTGATGCTATGCCTGCATCCGAATTACGACTCGCCTCTTTCCTTTCGGGATTCCCTGTCTCTCTCAGACATCATCTCCCCCCCTCGATTTCTCCCGTCCTGGAGATATGACTTCCCGACTCCTCTCCCTCGACTCTTCTTGTCACGGGAGAGATGAGTTCCAACTCCTCTCCCTCGTCTTCTCCTGTCCCTGAGAGATGACGAGTTCCGACTCCTCCCCCTGGAGTCCTTAATTCCTGGGGCTGCTCCCGGGTGTTTTCCCCCACACCATGGCCATCTTCAACCACCTCACGGTGAAAGGTAAAGGGGTGAAGGGAAAAAAGGGTGAAGGGTAAAGGGCTGGTAATGATGGTCAGCAGAGAGGACCAACGTCCTGACAGGTTTCGAGTCTCTAGGCCATCTGCGGGGTTAAAACTAATTTTTTCCTTCCTCCTCCTAGTGAGGGGCATACTCATGTTCAAACACATGACCAGCCCCTTTACCAGCCTTGTTAAACTATCACTCAGTGGTCACTTTCACCCAATGACCACCCTCTTTCTTTACCGGTCATACTCACAATTATTTGGGGACGCCCGCTACACTAGTCAAGCCAAAACGAATATTCTTCCTTTTCAGTAGGGGCATGGGGAAATGATTCATATCACTAACTACATGTGATGGAGCGTCACATGCCTTGATGTGAGCTACGTCACATGACACCCCCCATCCTGGGATGAAAAAATTTTCTCCAGAAATTTTTTTTTAAGGGATATACAACTTCACTTCAACACATCTTAAGCCATGAATCTCAAAATGTGTATCCATCACACATGATTCACCAAATTAATAAGCAACGTAAGAATCAATCATCGTGTTTCCACCATAAATAGCATATTTCAAACTTTCAGTCTTTAAAAAAAAAAAAAAAACAAAATTCATAATTGATCACCACATTTCACAAAATACATTTCACAATTACATGGATAAAACAATTAGGGATATTAACAATTCAAGTACAAATTGTGTTCATACATTAAGATGTGAAGCACATATTTCCCTTGATCTTTGTCTCACATCATATTTTTTAAAAAACCCTCATAAAAAATGAGAATATTTCCAAGTGTAAATGTTTCTCAATAGACATGTAACAAAATAAACATATTTTAAAACATAGTTTTTCCCACATGTAATGTTTAGTCCATTGAGAAGTCACTGCTTTCCATTGTTGACAGTGACAAATGAAAACAATTGGTTTGTCTCATTGCACAATCAAAACATGTGTATATACATTTCTAAAGGGTTATTTGCTCATCACACATACATATATTTTCATCTTCACAAGCAAGTTAGACATAAATAGTACATGATGATTTTTCATTGTTTACGAAAGAATAAAGCAAAGAATAGATATGTAATACATCAACATCAAGATTTTTGCTTTTTAAAAAAATATAGTCACTTCAACAAGCAAATTATGCATAAATACCACTGATTTAAATCGTCAGTAGCATACAATGCACTGTAAAAAAGTGATCACACCGTAATCATTAAGAAAGACAAAAACAGGAATAGTCTTTCCTTGAAGACAGTTACATTTGTCATGAATATTCATACACGTGACAATAAATCTGCCATGACATTTTGTGTTCCAGGCACGGGTTCAATGGTAAATTGGAATTCCTGCAATGCCAAACCCCCCATCTTAAATAATCTGCTGTTCTTAGTCTTGACGATTTCAGAAGTCAGGGCCTATGGCCCAGTCTGTAACCGAAACTTTCTTCCAGTCAAGAACCTGGCGAACTTCTCACATGCCCATACAATAGCCAAGCACTCTCTCTCAATAGTGGAGTATTTCTCTTGTGTCTTTGAGAACTTCTTACGGCGTATTGCACTGGATGTAACAAAGCACTTTTCTTCCTGCAACAGTACCGCTCCCATTCCTTTAGAACTGGCATCAGTTCTAAAAATAAAGTCTTCTGAGAGGGAGGGTAACAAAAAACGGGAAAATATGGAGGGTGTCTAAACACACTCCAAACCCTTCTGGCACTCACAGACCACCATACTTTTGTTCTTCGTCCCTTTCGCCCGTTCAGTCAAAGGGGCCGTCAGGGACGCAAAGTGGGGTACATATCGTCTATAGTAAGACAACAATCCGATGAGTGACCTGATTTTGTTTCTTTTTATGGGTTTAAGTAAAGACAAAATTTTTTCCACTTTCTTTCCCTCGGGCATCATTTTTCCCACTGAAATATTTGGACCCAAAAACTCGAGAGTTTGAAAACCGGCACGAATTTGGAGGGTCTTGCAGTCAACCCCAAAACTTCTGAGTCTGGAAAAAACGCTCGCAATTTTAGAAAGGAGGTCACTCCATGACTTTGCAGCCAACAAAATATCGTCAAAAAAATGACTGCACCACATTCATGGAGTTTCGGGGCTCGCATCATTCTAGCAAAAGAAGCGGGGGCTTTTTGCAAACCGAAGGGCATTTTCGTCCATTGAAAAGACCAAAAGGTGTTTGAAATGCTGTCTTTTCCTTGTCAACTTCAGCCATTGGAATCTGCCAGTATCCTTTAGTCAAGTCTCTTTCACAAAATAGTTTCCTTCTGAGAGCTGACCCCAAGTTCTTCAATGTCTGGGATAGGCTCGGAAATCGAACACAGTGATCTTATTTACTTTTCTGTAATCGATGCAGAACGCACCGATCCATCAGTTTGTCCACCAATACAACTGGTGAGCTGTAGGGAGATGTAAAAGGGTTCTTCACCTTTAAATCCAGCATTACTTTGATTTCTCTCTCAACCACCTCTTTTTTTGCAAATGGGAGGGGTATGGTCTGGTTCGCACTGGTATTTCAGAATTTAACTGAATACTATGGGTTCAATACCAGTTACGTACCGGGGTATCCGTCAAACATCCTGAAAGTCTTTCAAATGTCTTTGAGCTGTTCTGTTTGACTTTGTAGACAAATCATTCGACAGAACCACATCCTCATAGGTTTCACCTTTGATAGACAAAAATAGGAAGGGGTACAACATCATCTGCACTGGTAGATGTTAAAACTCCACATTTGCTGTTTTCATAACCTTTGATCTGTCCCTGTACGTTACATTGGGTACAAATTCATCACTGATAAGTCTGTCATGTTGACATCAGTTTCTGACACAGGACATATCCACTCAACTGACTGGTTGATGGCAACATTGTACGTTCAACATACTTCTTCAACATGTTCACCATGAAATACCTTCTCAGTGTTTGCCATTTTGATCTTATAATTTACTGCAAAAAGTTTTTCGACCACCTAAAAAAGGACCCTTCCACATAACACGAAGCTTTTTTATGTTCATCATGAGTAGTCCCAAGGACTTTATCCCCTACACTGAAGGAACGTGCCTTTGCTTTTCTGTCTGCAAAGCCTTGTACACATGTTTTTCTATCAGCTGACTGTTGAGCAAGCTCACATGCATCCTTAAAAACCGATTATGCAGGTCATAAACGTATTGGTAAACAGTTTACTGTCAGGTATGTCCGTCTTTTTCGTCCATTGTGTCATCAATAGATCCAAAGGCCCCCTTGGTGAGTGTCCGAAAAGAAGCTCGAATGGTGAAAACCCCAGCGTTTCGTTGGGCTTTTCCCCTGTAGCAAAAAGCAAAGCCGGTATGAACGTCCCATTCATGGGTTCCTGCCTTGCAACCTTTCTCAACATGACTTCAACGTTCCATTAAAAACGTTTAAACCATGCCATTCGATTGGGGATGATATGGCGTGGTTGAATGGAAGAAAATTGACAACAGTCTGTAAATTTCTCTCATGAGATCGGAAATGAATTGCGTTCCAAAATCCGAGGAATTTCGTCTGGAAGACCCACTCTGGAAAAAATCGCAAGTAAACTTCAGCGACAGACACTGTATCAATTTTCTTCAGTGGAATCGCCTTTGGATACCTTGTCGCTGTATCCACCAAAGTTAAGATATAGCGATGTCCGGAAGAAGACAGTGGTAAAGGCCCAACAAGATCAATAGCTCCCTTTCCGAAATGGAACGGAAATGAGAGGCATTTTTGTGCAAAGGTGCACATGGGACGCGACCTTTCTGAGATGTCTTTGGCAGATGTCACATGACGGCAGTATTCTGTAAAATTCCTTTGTGACACCTGGCCCAAAAAAAGAATCAGAACTCTCTTAATGTTCTTTTGATTCCACAGTGACCAGCGAACAATGCATCATGAGCCGTGGTAGTACTGTCTCTCTAAGTGGTTTTGGAACGACAACTTGTTTGTTGTCCTGTCCAGGTACACCTGTAGAGAATGTCAGAGTCCAGTAAGTAAGTTGGTTTGTCCGTTATTTGTCCGTTACAGTCTGTTTAGCAGCAGAAGTACCGTCGTCAGCGTCTCGTCTTTTTCCTGCATTTCTTTTAGATCATCTGGGGTAATCTGGAGTTCATCCAGTTTTGAGATTTTAGCGGCTTTGTAGCCTTTCCCTGCTCTACGATGTCTGATTGGTACTCACAAGACAAGGAACAAACGATCCTCCAGCACCACCATGTACTGTAGCGAACCTGGCAAATTGCCCAAGATCAAGTCGCAGACTGGGTTATCAATGACACAGGGGGTAAGAAAACCGGAGTAGTACGGTGTATCGACTAAATTTTCGCCAGCGGAAACGTTTCAATCTTGCCTCCAAACGACCTACACTTTTGGACAGTGTTGAGATACTGGTTTTGAAGCACGAAAGATTTCCGTACACCAGCGGTGGTGCACCCAGTGTCTCGCAAAACCAAAGCCTGCAAACCATTGATGGCTCCGTTTTCTAACACCAGTCCATCAAAAGCTTGATGTGGTGCCAAAACAAGCCTTCTTCACAATCAGTGGAGACTAATGCGGGGTTTTTAATCATTTGGTTTTGAAAGGGCAATTCCTTTTCAAAAAGGAACTTTCAATCGCAATAGAAACATCGCATTTTCTGATCGGGAGCTGACTGATTTTGTGAACTTCGGTTTTTGTCCACGAACTGGCCCAAAAGGTTTACGTGGTGGTCGTTGTCCACGACCTCGGAACGTTTGCTGAGGAGCAACGGGTTTTTCCGGCGTGAGTACTGGTATTGACGAAAGTCACTCGAACCGCGGAAAGATCCCTGTCCGTTTCCCAGGATAGGTATATCCTTGAGGACTCAGAAATGACCCACGATTTCCTTTCCTGTAACTTCCCTGTCCCGTGGGATAGTTTCATGACGCATGAGACTCAAAGATGGAAAATTCTCCTTTCCTAGCCACGCCCCTTTTCTGGGTGAGCGATACAATAATGATCAGCCATCTGAAAACTTTCCTCAACGTTTTCAAATTGCCTTTCTTTAAGGAAAGTGGCCAGACTTTGCTCACGCTCTGGAAAAGTTGTTCTCTAAGAAGGAGATCTCGCAGTGACTGAAAAGTTTTGTTCGTTTTAGATAAATCGTTTCCCTCGATCCAAACAATGACTCATACGGATCAGAAACGACGGAAACGATTTTCCTTTTTCAGGGCGCACAGAAAGGAAACGTTCGTGAAAACGATCAGCAGAACATTGAAATTTCTTGAGGAGTTCTTCCCTTTAATGATCCCAAGTTTAAATTTTGTTTTGCTGCAAGTGATGGTACAGTGTCAAGCGCTACCCTTAAACAAAGACGCAAAATACAATGTCCACTTTTCCTTTGGCCAACCACAAGACGTTGCCCTGACTTTCAAATCGGAAAAGAAAACTATCAATGTCATCCGTTTTTTCCTCAAAAGGCGGTAACTTTGGAATAATTGCCGCTTTTGGTTGAGGTGCGCTGCGGAACCGACTGGTGGAGGTTCTCTCGATGCCTGTATTCTTTTAATTTCAGGGATCAGTCTCTAGTTCTAACTGCCTCAACTTAAATTGACGTTCTCAGCTTCAGCTTTCTCTGTAATCTTTTTTCTTCAGCTTCCCTCTGTAGTCTATTTTTTTCAGCTTCCCTCTGTCTTAGCCTGTCCCGCCCTATCATGCATTGTTTCACATAGTTGGTAAGTTTTCTCCATCAAAACCCAAGCGTTCCGCTTGTTTAACATATTTATCAAAATCATCCATAATGAACCGTCAACAGATATAAACACCAAACAATCTCTAAGTAGAATAAAATTAAGGCGATATATGATGATGCATATGTTTCACAAACGTAATTATAATATATACAAATAAAGAATTCAATTTCCGGGAAAAAACAGAAAACAGCTTACTTAAAAAAGGGGAGATATGAAATCCAAGGAATGTATTTTTCCAGAAGTATTTTGTTATCAATTTGGAATGTAAAAAAAAAAAAATGAAGTTCAATGCAAATCTGTTTTTCCTAAGAAAGGAAAAAACACAATAAATTTTCTGAAAATAAATTCTTTATAAAGTTTTAGTTCTTAAATGTTCTTGTTGTCAGTCTTTCTTTCTTACTTAATTTCAAATGAATTTACAAAACAAATGCACCGCCTTATACGATAAATGAATATAAATTTACAAAACAAATGGAAGCACAAACAATTAAAAAGAGGGGAAGAACACAAACTAGCGGAAATCCTACCTAAAAGATGAAAATGTTGAAAAGAAACTAGATAGGAGCTTATTGTGAGGAAGTGTAAAAGTTTTTGAAAAGGGGGTGAAAGGAAATGAAAGGATACACAGGATCGGAAACAGGAGAAGAAATCAAGAACAGCAAAAAAAGCCTCAGACCCGCACCCTAGTGGTCACTGTCTCCCCTGAAACTGGAGACGGGAAAAACACAAATCACTCACAATATACACAACACTACAGCAATAATGCAAAATAATAAACAATCAATTAATAAAATGCACATTCACCCAAACTCAAAGAAAATTTTCGCACCACACCCAGAAAAAAAATAATCAAAAGATAAAGATTTTTTATTTGGGCTGAGCGGTAATCAACTCCACCACCTACACTATTTGCGTGACGGGGTGAAGCTGATCCCACACTCTGAGGGCAAGGGAAAAATCAAAAAGAAAAAATAGGGAAAAAAGGGAAAGAAATAGTAATTACGAGAAGGGAAAGACTATCGACTCCCCAACGCCATGCCCACCTGCTAAACGCGGAAGAGGTTGGGGCTATCAGTCCTGGGGAAGGGCAAAAAATCTAATACTCTAGGGGAAGGACAGCGATTCCTCAAACGCCCTGCCCCCTTGCTGCCAGGTCGAGCAAGAGGAGGGTTTAGGCTATCGGTCCTGAGGTGGGGAAGGGTCAAAAAGAAATCCTACCAAAAAAAAAAACCCTTAACGGAGTAGAGCAACCAAAAGAAATGTCAACCACCCTAAACACATATAGAAATAGAAAAAAACAACAACAAATGCAAATATTATACACAATAAATAATTAACTAATTTTCTTTTCTTTTTTCTTCCCTCAAACCCCGAGGGTACAAATCAAAAAACTTTTTTATTCTTTTTTTTTCCTTCTTCCTCAAACCTTGAGGGTTTCAAATCAAAATCTTTTTTTTCTCAGGCCCCAAGGGCACAAAATAGAAATCCTTCCTCTGAAGGTACAAATAGAAATGTTCTTCTTTTTTTTCTAGGGAAACAAAAAGGCAGCTACGTCGGTGAAACTGGAGTCGGGGTCACCACTGTCACACTGTCACTTTTGCACCCCGCGCATTCATGACAGCATTTACTCCATACGCACACGCAATCTTCCAATCAACCAAAAGGCGCACTACCGAATGTTTTTTTCTCTCCCCCTCTCCTTCGGAAAACACTTTACTAAATCACATCAAACACGTTATAAACAAATTTTATACAGGTAGCACTCTTTTCCCCTGGAGGCAAACTAACTCACTCAAGACTTCATAAAGTCACGGGCCCCACCAACATTGGGGCCCCCAAACTCCAGACCAGGAAAATAAATGATTCTCTCACTCCTTGATGCTATGCCCGCATCCGAATTACGACTCGCCTCATCCTTTCAGGGTTCCCTGTCTCTCTCAGACATCATCTCGCCCCCTCGATTTCTCCCGTCCTGGAGATAGACTTTCCCACTCCTCTCCCTCGACTCTTCTTGTCACTGGAGAGATGAGTTCCAACTCCTCTCCCTCGTTTCTCCTGTCCCTGGAGAGATGACGAGTTCCCGACTCCTCTCCCTGGAGTCCTTAATTCCTGGGCTGCCTACCGGTGTGTTCCCCACACCATGGCCATCTTCAACCACCTCACGGGGTTTAAAGGTGAAGGGTGAAGGGTAAAAGGGTGAAGGGTGAAGGCTGGTAATGACTGGTCAGCAGAGAGGACCAAAAGTCCTGACAGGTTCGAGTCTCTAGGCCATCTGCTGGTTAAACTAATTCTTCCTTCCTCCTCCTAGTGAGTGCATACTCAGTGTTCAAAAACACATGACCAGCACCTTACCAGCCCTTGTTAAACTATTCACTCAGTGGTCACTTTCACCCAATGACACCCTTCTTTCTTTACCGAGTCATACTCACAATTATTTGGGGACGCCCGCTACACTAGTCAAGCCACACGAATATTCTTCCTTTTCAGTAGTGGCATGGGGAAATGATTCATATCACTAACTACATGTGATGGAGCGTCACATGCCTTGATGTAGGCTACGTCACATGACAAAATGCAACGTATAATTTCCACTAGACGAAAATTGCTTTTGTACTACTGCCAACAACTGTAAACATGTGATCGATTGTAGAACAATTTTGTTTAAACCCTGCTTGAAATTCACCTGTAATATTGCTTGATCGACCCCTTCAAACTGATCTTTAATTAATTTCGAGCTATACATTTTGCTATTATATCTGATAGCGAAATTCCTCTGTAATCATTTGGGTCATTTTCATTGCCTTTCTTAAACAATGGAATAATAAGATTCGTTCCATAAATCGGATATTAACTTGTGTCAAATAATGCATTGAAGTATTTTACTAGGAAATCAATGACGTCATTTCCTGCATTTTTTCATATCTCTCCAATGAAGCCATCTGGTCCTGCTGCTTTCTATCTCTCCAATGAAGCCATCTGGTCCTGCTGCTTTCTTACTTTTCAGTTTTTTGGTCGAGAGTGATACTTCTTCCTTTGTTATGGGCCGGTTCATAAAGTAAACATTATCCTCATCATTCTCATGTCTGTCAGTTCCAACCCCTTGACTGTCATCAGTTCCGTTGGTACTACTTCATAAATTATCTGAAATATCAGTAGCATCTGTAAGAATATTTCTATTACAATCAATATCGTGTTTTCCTAAAACTCCTTTAAAAGTTGAAACCATTCTTGAACAGAGATTTTGTTGGACTGAAACTTATTCTTACTGGAAACTCTGCTCATATTACGCTAAAATTCTTTCTGGTCATTAATGTCCATGAAGTACAGTTTTGTTGTATTCTTCTTTCTGTCTGTGTAACAATGTCTTGTATTCTCTACTAGCTTCCCAAAAGGCTGCATTATTCTCTTTCTCAGTTGTGTTCTCAGTTAGTGACAATTCCGTTTCTTTTTTTTTAAGAAGAATTTCTACAAGTTCTCAAAAGTTTACCGACATTACGCTTAGAAGTTTTACATTCTTCATCATACCATTTCTCTTATCTTTTCTGATTTGTATATCTTTTTCCCCTATAAAAGCTGCTTGTTCTCATTTACATTCACTGAATAAAGCTGGGTCTGATCTATGTCAGTATCCATCAAACTGCTGGCTTGGTTAAGTTCCTCTTTTGCTTTTCTGGAACGTATGCGATCATGGAACTGTTGTGCTAAATCATCAATCCAAACTATTTAGTTAACAGTAGATGGTACATTACTGTATTCGTTACTATAGCTTATTACATCAATATTTGCATCAAAATAAAATTCCAGTGAACTATGGTTAGAATCCATCATATCTGAGACGTGAAGACGGCAACAATTCCTTATCGTATCAAAAAGATTTCAGAAACTATGAAATAGTCATTCACACTACTTCCTGTTTCCGACATGTATGTGTAGCGACCAGTATATCACCTTTACGTACTCATTTATAATAAACAACCTAAAAGCGACACACAAATTCAAAATCATTTCTATACACATTCAACACTAAATCTTTTTTATGTCTTATGACATCTGTTTCATTATTCTCGTCACTGATACTGAACCTAATAAACTCCTCACTACTGAAAAGGGAAAATGTCCGCTGTTCTGCCATTCAGGTCTCCACACAAATGATATCAACTTTATCATGTAATAATATGTTGTCCATTAAGACCTCTTCAGAGAGCTGTTTCCATCTACAGTGTCAACTGTTGCATAATATGGGAATTTATGGGAAATACATAAAACACACACATAAACAATGTCATTTTCAAAACCAAATAGTTCTTGTTGATTAAGAAACACAAAATATTATCTTGTTCACATTTCAGTTCAGATACCAAAGACATAAACTCTGTTTTAATTAAACACACCACTCCACCTGATCTCCTTCCCTGCCTTGTCAACTTAATTGCAGATTTACAAAAAACAGAATGATGGGGGAACAGATGGAATCCACTTTCTCCATAACAGTTTCAACAAGACACACAAAGTCGAAGGTACACATGTACATAAAAAACTGTTGATCCAATGATGAAAAAAAAAAGCGTACTTTTCCAATCTGTCTTTCCTTAAAACTTTGTTGAGTTTCAAACACACTGTCGTTTCAACTTTCATTCATGCTTTCATGTATCAGTATGCTTCTGTTGGGTTTTTCTCCCTACAATGACAATGCCTGTCGTTTCCACGTGCTTCGCCACGGGTGGAAGCACAAATCCTTCCATTCCGTGAAGTCTAGCATGACCTTCACAACTCCCTGACATTCATGGACACTGCCTAAGTCCATTACTCGCAGAGAGAGAGAGAGAGAGAGAGAGAGAGAGAGAGAGAGAGAGAGAGACGGAGAGAGAGATAGAGAGAGAGAGAGGAGAGAGAGAGAGGAGGCAGACAGACAAACGGACAGAGGTAGAGAGATGGGGGGGGGGGGGGGGGGGATGAAGACTCACCCTGCAGTCTCTGTGACACTCGCCGAATCGGTAAAGGTGTCTTCACGACGCTCGCATACATACAGACACTGCCCAGCAAACCACACTCATCAGAATAAAGATCCCTGCATATAAATCTAACGAATCTCTCTCACAGCGCCCATCAGAATAAGATCCCTGTCACAGATCTAACACATCATTCCCTCACATGCAGACAGTGACCAGAAACCAGCACTCATCTGAATATCCCCGTCATATCTATAACAAATCTCTCCCACAGATATAGATATTGACCAGCACACCACTCAATCTGAATAAAGACCCAAATCACAGTTCTAGCAAATACTCCCAACGTCAATTGATCTAACGAATCTCTCACACAGATACAAACACTGCCAAGTAAAACACTTCATCTGAATAAAGTCCCCGTCATAGGTCTAAAAAAATCTCACCCATATATGATACTGCCCAGCACACTAACACTCATCAAAATAAAGGTCCCTATCATAGATCTAACAAATCTCTCCCACACATACAAACACTGCCCAGCAATCATATACTTATCTACATAGAGGCCAAAATTACCGAACTATCAGTCTGATCAGTCACCTGAGCAAGACGATGCTGAAGATCCTTTGAACAGACTGAAGCCACAAGCAGAGGAAGATCATTACTGAAGAACAGCAGGTTTAGAGCAGGGCACAGTGCCACCAAACAGATTTTTAACTTGAGGATAAAAGGATAATGTGTGAGAGATATCATCAGCACCACAGATCTGTACCACATTTTTATGGATTTTAAAAAAGCCTTCGACAGGGTGTGAAATGCAGCTTATGGGCAGCCATGAGACTGTACACATCAACGTCAACCTCATCAGGACCACAGATGCCTCTAGATAAGTCCACCAGCGCGGTTTTCCTTAATGGCACCATAGGAGCCAGGTTCAAGACAACTGTTGAGTTGGCAAGGTTGTTTGCTCTTCCACCCACTCTTTTTAACATTTATGTGGAGAGAATTATCACTGACGCACAGGAGAGACATAAAGGCTCAGTAAGCATTGGTGGTAGGATAGTAAACAAAGCTACTCTTTGCCGATGACATCGACAGCCTAGCAGGAGAAGAGCAGGAACTGGCTAACCTAGCAGAGTGCCTTGACAAATGTTCTGCAGCATTCAGCATGGAGATCAGCGCTGAAAAGACAAACGTGATGACCAACAACACCAACGGCATCAGCGCT
>JAFLJL010014619.1:46992-69492 GCA_018398815.1 Conus ventricosus | reverse complement strand
GTTTGTGTTTTCCAATGTTGGAAACTTTTCAGTGTGGAGTTTTGGGTCTTTTTTTTCTAGCTTTAAAATACTTTTTTTGTTTTGGAGCTGTGCCTCTGTATTTTCCAATGCTGAAAAGTTTCTGCGTTTTGGAGCTGAGGTCTTTATTTCCCAGTGACGAAAATTTGTCATTATGGAGCTGTAGTCTGCGGTCTTTATTGTTCCAGTGTTGAAAACATCTCTGTATAGAGCCTGATCTTTTTTTTTCCCAGTGATAAAAATTTGTCATTTGGAGCTGTAGTCTGGGGGTCTTTATGTTCCAGTGTTGAAAACATCTCTGTATAGAGCCATGATCTTTTTTTTCCAGTGATGAAAATTTGTCATTTGGAGCTGTAGTCTGCGGTCTTTATGTTCCAGTGTTGAAAACATCTCTGTATAGGCCATGATCTTTATTTTCCAGTGAAAAAATTTTTTGGGTCTTTAGGGAGCTGTAGTCTGCGGTCTTTATGTTCCAGTGTTGAAAACATCTCTGTATAGAGCCATGATCTATATTTTCCAGTGATGAAAATTTGTCATTATGGGATGTAGTCTGCGGTCTTTATGTTCCAGTGTTGAAAACCCCTCTGTATAGAGCCATGATCTTTTGTTCCAGTGTTAAAAAACATCTCTGTATGACCCATGATCTTTATTTTCCATGTGTTGAAAACATCTCTGTATAGAGCCATGTCTTTATGTTCCAGTGTTGAAAACTTCTTGTATAGAGCCTGATCTTTTTTTTCCCCAGTGTTGAAAACATCTCTGTATGGGAGCCATGTTCTTTTGTTCCAGTGTTGAAAACTTCTCTGTATAGAGCCATGATCTTTATTTTCCAGTGGATGAAAACTTTCTCGTTAGGGGCCATGATCTTTATTTTCCCAGAGATGAAAACATCTCTGTATAGAGCCTTGATCTTTATTTTCCAGTGTTGAAAACATCTCTGTATAGAGCCATGATCTTTATTTTCCAGTGTTGAAAATCTCTGGAATAGTAGCCTTTTTCTTTATTTTCCAGTGTTTGAAAAACATCTCTGTATAGAGCCATGATCTTTATTTTCAGAGATGAAAACATCTCTGTTAGAGCCATGATCTTATTTTCCAGAGATGAAAACATCTCTGTATAGAGCCATGATCTTTATTTTCCAGTGATGAAAACTTCTCTGTTTCCACGATCTTTATTTTCAGTTTTAAAAAACTTCTCTGTATAGAGCCTTTGATCTTTATTTTTCAGTGTTGAAAACTTCTCTGTATAGAGCCATGATCTTTATTTTCCAGTGTTGAAAACTCTCTGTATAGAGCCATGATCTTTATTTTCCAGTGTTGAAAACGTCTGTGTATGAAGCCATGATCTTTATTTTCCAATGTTGTAAACTTTTCCGTATGGGGGCTGAGGTTTATACTTTCCAGTGTTGTCGGAAATTTTTCTGTATGGACCCATGATCTGTACTAACGGTGTTGGAGCGTGGACTGTATTCTCTAGTGACAGAAATTTTGCTGTTTGTATCTGTGGTTTTTATTTTCCAGTGTTTGAAAATTTTCTGTGTGGAGCCGTGGTCTGTATTTTCCAGTGTTGGAACTGTTCTTGCCGTGGTCTGTATTTTCCAGTGTTGGAAACTGTTCTGCCGTGGTCTGTATTTTTCCAGTGTTGGAAACTGTTTTGCCGTGGTCTGTATTTTCCAGTGTTGGAACTGTTTTGCCATGGTCTGTATTTTCCAGTGTTGGAAACTGTTTTGCCGTGGTCTGTATTTTCAGTGTTGGAAACTGTTTTGCCGTGGTCTGTATTTTCCAGTGTTGGAAACTGTTTTGCCGTGGTCTGTATTTTCCAGTGTTGGAAACTGTTTTGCCGTGGTCGGGTTTTTTCCCAGTGTTGGAAACTGTTTTGCCGTGGTCTGGTATTTTCCAGTGTTGGAAACTGTTTTGCCGTGGTCTGTTTTTTTCCAGTGTTGGAAAAATGTTTTTGCCGTGGTCTGCATTTTCCAGTGTTGGAAACTGTTTTCCCCGTGGTCTGTATTTTCCAGTGTTGGAAACTGTTTTGCCGTGGTCTCTGTTTTCCACGCTCTGTTAGCGCAAGGGAGCTCATAGCCCCAGGAAAAAAGTCTATGGAAAATTCCACGTTGACAAGAACGCAAACAAATCAACAAACACGCAACATAAAACAAACACAACAAAAGAACACACTGGAAGTGCAGACTTTCGCTAACGTCACACGGTTCTGGGCTCTGGTTGGCCTTGGGGGTGAGACGTTGGGCTCTGGTTCCAAGCTCGGCGTTCGGTTCTCACTGGAGACAGAAAAAGTTTTCTCCTCGCATTTAGACCGGTGCAGGCTCCCCGTCCTCCCTAGACCTTGCATGAGACTTTGATCGAGGTCACACACGCGTAACGCATGCTTAAGAAAACTTGCGTGCAGTCAGCTCCCTTGTCAACTTTTATGAAGAGTTGCCGGTCGTGCACCGGTGGGATGGATGACACGGAAATGAAAACACATGCCCGCTGGTGTCGTGTTTAGACGTTATCCCCGAAGACGGAAGGTGGCTTCCTTCATGGTGGTGTTACAGAAATTTTTGCCAGAAGCCAAACCTAGAATTATAGCCTGGAAACGAAGAGAAAGGAAGAACGGATCATGGAAAAATGCATTTTCGGCGGGGTAAATTGTAATTACCAACTGAGGAGTTTTCTTCCATGACGTTAAAACACGCTACGGGAAGCTACGAAAATGTCTGAACGTTTTTCTATCTTGTCAGTTTTAGTATTGCATGAAATATTTTACTTATTACTTATCAATCTAAAAACGCTAACTTCAGAGCGTACGTTTCAGAGGACACATTGCAACACTATCACTGACCGCATTAATCTCACTGAACGGGGTCCTTTGTAATTGTATTACTGACGGATTCTATTCATAACAGTCTCATTGAACCCTTTATTGTAATAATCTCACGACGGATTCATTGTAATAATCTCACAGAACGAATTCTGTTGTAATAATCTCACAGAACGAATTCTGTTGTAATAATTCACAGAACGAATTCTGCTGTAATAATCTCACAGAACGAATTCTGTTGTAATAATCTCACAGAACGAATTCTGCCGTAATACTCTCACAGAACTGTTTCTGTATCTGCGTCATACACGATCCGCTCCACGGATCCGCACCAAATGGAGCCACATTCATTCCGCACCAAATGTGGCCACATTCATTCCGCACCAAATGGGGCCACATTCATTCCGCACCAAATGGGGCCACATTCATTCTGCATCAAATGTGGCCACATTCATTCCGCACCAAATGGGGCCACATTCATTCCGCACCAAATGGGGCCCCATTCATTTCGCACCAAATGGGGCCACATTCATTCCGCACCAAATGGGGCCACATTCATTCCGCACCAAATGGGGCCACATTCATTCCGCACCAAACGTGGCCACATTCCTTCCGCACCAAAAGGGGCTACATTCATTCCGCACCAAATGGAGCCACATTCATTCCGCACCAAATGGGGCCACATTTCTATATTTCGACATGCTCACAGAGTAACAATTCGTGTGAAGTCGCCGACATACAGACCGACAGGTCCAGAAAGAGTACATACACTGCTCCCCGGAGCGAAAAGCAAAAGAAAAAAAAGAAGAAGAAAATAAGAAAGAAAGAAAAGCTATCCCACTGCGAATTTTTTTATGCACAGCGGTGTAAACTTCATGTTTTTTTATTTTTTATTTATTTTTTTTTTTTTTTTTGGGGGGGGGAGTTGGGGGGCACCACTCCACAGTACTGACAGCTGTGGCTTTTAAACAGAGTCGGGCGGACAACTGTGTGGGTGATAATAGACAGGCGGGGGGCTCTCTTATGTGTGACATCAGGAGGGGGAGCTTGCCTATGGGACACTTGCGGCGTAAAAAGGGATTGAATAGTCATGTTTTTCTCACCGTCTCATTTATAGCTTGAAGGGCAGGTGTCTTATATTAATACTGTCATCGTGGGATCGTGAAGCAGCGATATTTATTTCCCCGTGAACTGCTATCGCGGCGACATTTTCTGAACAAAATTAGTCGCGCGACACCTTTTTACTGAAGTTGTCCTCGAAATATGGTTGCTGTCCACAAAAATTGTCGCAGCTCATTTTGCGAAAATCATTTTGCGACAGGACACTGTGAAATGTTGTACTCATTGAATGCTGTCGCTTGCGAAAATTTTTCCTTAGAAAAATGTGCAATTGCGACTTTTATCACGTGAAATGCTGCTCCCCGGTTTTTTTATTTTCTGTGGATGAAGATCGTGCGATACTATTTCACAGTGACGCTTTTTTGTTGCAAAATGGAGAAAAAAAAAACGTCGCCGTATATGAAAATGTCACAGTAAATGATGCAGCTTTGCCATAAAATAAGTGTACATGTATGTTTGCATCCCATTTCTGACAGAAAGTGTATAGTCAATTTGCAGGTAGGGGATGCGCGCGCGCGTGTGTGTGTGAATCGTGCGTGCGTGCATACAAGTGCGCGTGCATGTCGTGGCGGGGTGTGTGTGGTGTGCATGCATGTGTGTATGCGTTTGCGTCTGTATGCGAGCGTGCGCGTGTGTGTGTAGGTGTGATTATTAAGCAGTGACCTGTCAGTGCTGCATGAATCAAGGTGGCAGGCTGAGTGAGTGAATGTTATCTATTTTATATTTCTGGATCTAAGTAGACATGAAATTTTACACAGTATATGGATATAATACTAAAGAAAATGGTTCCTCTGAAACCCCTAACTTAAGTGGTCTTGTTAAAAACCCAACATCATTGACTACTTTGCATTAAAATACTGTGCAGTTTTTTTTCAACCAATCATTATAAGTATACAAGTGTTATCACTCAGTCCAAAGTTAGCATTTTAAAACAAAATGAAATCTTTTCTCCTTTTCACATGCCCCCAGTCCCAACACACTCCAACAAACGAAATATAATATTTTTTATAAGAATATTAATGCAAATGTGCATAGCCAGTTTCAAAGCCATTTAAAACTCACTATATCGCCATAAACCCAATAATTCATGAAAAAAAAAAGATTTTTCACACACACACACACACACACACACACACACATTTACAAAAAACTCCCAAACTGAAAAAAAAACCCGCAGATTTGTTCATTCCTTTTATTTTCCCTTTGAGAAAAGATAAGTGCAAATCTGCTATTCAAAACATTTCAGTTAAAGTTGGGGACAAAGTCCCACATTTCATTAATGCATGCGAACGCGCACGCGCGCGCTACGTCACTCCAAAAGTGCTGCGACGGAATTTTCCAAAATTTACGGAAAATTTCTCATGTCGCACTTCACTATTTCACGAGAAATATTGTCGCACAGCGAATTTTTCATGACCACCCCAGTATTTCACAGGAAATACGTCGTTTTGCTGTCACTTAGGGGCAACGACAACCAATTTAGGGAAAAACTTCTCTGAAATCCTCTTGTGCTTCACTATTTCACAGAAAAGACTGTTGCACAGCGACATTTTTTTCATGACCAGCGCAGTCTTTCACAGGAAATGTCGCTGCGACACGAATTTTATAGGCGACGTATTTATATACGACACCGGCCGACGTCCGGGGTCACGCTAGGAAAGTCCCCTTCAGAAAACAACGAAAAAAAGAAACAAAACAACCCCCAAACGTACGAAAGAAATCTCTAAAAACAAAAAACTGGGGCAAATGTTTAAAAAGAAAAAAAAAATCATGTCCACACACACACACAAAACACACACACACACAGCGCGCGCGCGCGCGACACCCTTTACGGCTGAAAAAAAAAAACCCCCAAAACACACCACGCCGTAGGGACAAGTGAAAGTCACGTTCCGCTTGTTTGCAGGTGGCACTTTCCTTTGCTCTTTCTTTTTTCCTTTCCCCTTTACACAGAGGGTCCGTGTCGGCTGTTTTTTTTCTTCCCCAAACCATGACTGTTTTCCTTCACTTGGATCAGAGCCTTAAAAAAGCTTCCACCTGTGAAACGGCCTTTGTGGTTGACGGGGCTATAAAAAAACAGCTTCATACCATTCTTTACTGTCCATTACTTACTGCCCACCATTCCCTCCTCCTTTAAGATGCCCTCTCGTACAAGCCAAACTGAGGTTTAAACCTGTACTTTGTCTATTCTGTGTGTGTGTGTGTGTGTGTGTGTGTGTGTGTGTGTGTGCGCGTGCGTGCGTGCGTGCGTGCGTGCATGCGTGCGTGCGTGCGTGCGTGCGGCGTGCGTGTGTGTGTTGAGTGTGTGTGTCTGACTTATTCAAAATGAAAAAAGGCTGTGCTTGTCTTGAATTAAAAATTGATTCGCGTTTGTTCATTTCTCCAGTTACTGTTGCTGAGTACATCCTCGGGTACGGAGTATATGTAAAAAGCCTGGAACAGTCTTTTTTGGAGGGGGGGAAAGGAGGTGAGGGGGGTGTCTTCTTGGTTTGTTCTGTGTGCTTTTGGGTGGGCACTGCCCCCAGGGGATTTGGTGTGTGAAGCGCATTCGTTCGGAGGTTACGGGCGCATTGTTCTTTCAGCATGGGAGGAAGAGTTACCCTACTTGTTCGTTATTCAGCATCATTGTCACCCCCCCCCCCACCCCCACCCCCCCCCCATCCCTTCTCCCTATCCAAGTAAAATCATAAAAGTTCATAAACATTTTGTTTCCAAAAACCCATTGCTATTATCCCAACTGTCGAATGATATTTAAAAGCCACAGTATTTTGAATCAATGAAAACCATTTGTGATGGGCATCTTTATTTAAATTTATGGGAACATGATTTATGGCACGTCTTTCATGTTTAAAAAAAAAAAAAAGAAAAAGAAAAGAGACACATTGAAACAAGTATCCTCCTATAACTAAGAGGGATTGGGTTGGATGTGGGGGTCCTTCACCGAGTCGGGAGGAGGCGGGGAATGGGGGGGGGGGGGGGGGGGGGGGGGGGGAGGGGGGGGGGTGGGGGGGTGGGGGGAGGGTTCGGAGGGGGGTAGGGGTAGGGGTAAGTTTGGATAGTAAATGAAGCGTAGCCGTACTCTTTTTTGTTTCCGGCCGCGAGGTCACTGGCCCGTGAAAGTGTGTCGCCGTAAACTTCACACCTCCCCTTCGCGACACGGCTGACTGTGGCCTGTCTGTCTGTCTGTCTTCTTGGGTTTTCTGATTTCCCCTCTCTCTCCCTCCCCCTCTCTCTTCACCATGTTCCTCCGCTCCTTTCTCTTGTCACTTCTTTGTTCTTATCTGAATGTGGCTTTTTCTTTTCTTTGTTCTTGTGTCACCCCTTCTTAGGGCTGCCTTCACGCCTCTTATCCCCTTCCACTTTGAGTTTCTCTTACAGTTTCATTGTCATCGGTTTCTATTTTTCGTCTGTTTTTTTTTCTTTCCTTCCATCCTTTTCCCTGTCTGTTCCCTAGGAAATGGTTGAAGGGGAAACAAACTTTTTCGGTGCCTTTCTTAACGAATTGTTTTGTGACGGGGGATAGCCCTCCAGCCCCCTTTACCCTGCCCCCCTCCCTCCCACAGTCCCTCATCCTCCCCCTCTCACCACCCAGAGTGTGTCTTGTCGTATGATTTAAACGTGGGTTTTTTTTCAAGCCTCATTAGAGTCAAACTGACCACGTGACTTGCTCATACATTCGAACATTACGCCGTGCCTGAGAAAGCTTGGTGAAAAACTGGCATTTCAGTTTAACTGGAACAGGCACACAACCCTCGGTCCTTCGCTCATACCCCTTTTCGCCCCACCCCTTTCCACTCCCCCCTTTAATCTAAACATCTCAATGAATATTTAGGCTGAGGAGATGTATATCCGTGATTAGTTGACTGTTTCAGTGACATTTCATTATTTTTTCGCCCTTTTAAAACAAAACAGTTGCAAAAGGTATTGTACTGATAATGTGACAGGTGACATTTTTTTTTCATTTTCCCCTTGCCGCCACTGAATGGCGCCGTGTACTTCGCAAAAAAAGGGAAACGGAATCCTTGGGCAGCATGGCTGCCGACAGGGTTGTGTTTTCCTTTTCTTAACTCGAGTTTCTGCTTCTCCTTTTTTTCCCTGTCTTCCTTTAGCCTCTGTCTTATATTGCTGTGTCTTTCTTCCCTGCTTCCTTTAGCCTCTGTCTACATTGCTGTGTCTGTCTTCTTGTCTTCCTTTACCCCTTGTCTTACATTGCTGTGTTTTTCTTCCCTGTCTTCCTTTAGCCTCTGTCTTACATTGCTGTGTCTTCCTTCCCTCTTCCTTTAGCCTCTGTCTACATTGCTGTGTCTTCCTTCCCTGTCTTCCTTTAGCCTCTGTCTTACATTGCTGTGTCTTCCTTCCCTGTTTTCCCTTTAGCCTCTGTCTTACATTGCTGGTCTGTCTTCCCTGTCTTCCTTTAGCCTCTGTCTTACTTGCTGTGTCTTTTTTCCCCGTCTTCCTTTAGCCTCTGTCTTACATTGCTGTGTCTGTCTTCCCTGTCTTCCTTTAGCCTCTGTCTTACATTGCTGTGTCTTCCTTCCCTGTCTTCCTTTAGCCTCTGTCTTACATTGCTGTGTCTTCCTTCCCTGTCTTCCTTTAGCCTCTGTCTTATATTGCTGTGTCTTCCTTCCCTGTCTTCTTTTTAGCCTCTGTCTTACATTGCTGTGTCTTCCTTCCCTGTCTTCCTTTAGCCTCTGTCTTACATTGCTGTGTCTGTCTTCCCTGTCTTCCTTTAACCTCTGCCCTTTATTGCTGTGTCTTTCCCCTGTCTTCCTTTAGCCTCTGTCTATTTGCTGTGTCTTCTTCTCTGTCTTCCTTTAGCCTCTGTCTTCATTGCTGTCTTCCTTTCCCCCTGTTTCCTTTAGCCTCTGTCTTATATTGCTGTGTCTTTCTTCCCTGTCTTCTTTAGCCTCTGTCTTTTTTGCTGTGTCTTCCTCCCTGTCTTCCTTTAGCCTCTGTCTTACATTGCTGTGCTTTCTTCCCTGTCTTCCTTTAGCCTCTGTCTTAAAATTGCTGTGTCTTTCTTCTCTCTCTTCCTTTAGCCTCTGTCTTACTTTGCTGTGTCTGTCTTCCCTGTTTTCCCCCTTTAGCCTCTGTCTTATATTGCTGTGTCTTTCTTCCTGCCTTCCTTTAGCCTCTGTCTTATATTGCTGTGTCTTTCTACTCTGTCTTCCTTTAGCCTCTGTCTTACATTGCTGTGTCTTTCTTCCCTGTCTTCCTTTAGCCTCTGTCTTAATTTGCTGTGTCTGTCTCCTCTGTCGTCCTTTAGCCTCTGTCTTACATTGCTGTGTCTTCCTTCCCTGTCTTCCTTTAGCCTCTGTCTTATTTTTGCTGTGTCTTTCTTCTCTGTCTTCCTTTAGCCTCTGTCTACATTGTGTGTCTGTCTTCCCTGTCTTCCTTTAGCCTCTGTCTTACATTGCTGTGTCTTCCTTCCCTGTCTTCCTTTAGCCTCTGTCTTATATTGCTGTGTCTGTCTTCCCTGTCTTCCTTTTAAAGCTCTGTTTTACATTGCGGTTTTCTTCCTTCCCTGTTTTCCCTTTTAGCCTCTGTCTTACATTGCTGTGTTTTCCCTTTCCCCTGCCCTTCCTTTAGCCTCTGTCTTACATTGCTGTGTCTGTCTTCCCTGTCTTCCTTTAGCCTCTGTCTTATATTGCTGTGTCTTTCTTCTCTGTCTTCCTTTAGCCTTGCTGACATTGCTGTGTCTGTCTTCTCTGTTTTCCCTTTTTACCCTCTGTCTTAAATTGCGGTGTCTATCTTCCCTGTCTTCCTTTCCTCTGTCTTACACTCTGTGTCTCTCTTCCCTGTCTTCCTTTAGCCTCTGTCTTACATTGCTGTTCTGTCTTCCCTGTCTTCCTTTAGCCTCTGTCTTACATTGCGTGTCTTTCTTCTCTGTCTTCCCTTTTAGCCTCTGTCTTACATTACTGTGTCTGTCTTCCCTGTTTTCCTTTAGCCTCTGTCTTACATTGCTGTGTCTTTCTTCCCTGTCTTCCTTTAGCCTCTGTCTTAAAATTGCTGTGTCTATCTTCCCTGTCTTCCTTTAGCCTCTGTCTTACACTGATTGTGTCTTTCTTCTCTGTTTTCCCTTAGCCTCTGTCTTACATTGCTGTGTCTGTCTCCCTGTCTTCCTTTAGCCTCTGTCTTACATTGTTTGTCTCTTTCTTCCCTGTCTTCCTTTAGCCTCTGTCTTACATTGCTGGTCTGTCTTCCCGGGTCTTCCTTTAGCCTCTGTCTTATATTGCTGTGTCTTTCTTCTCTGTCTTCCTTTAGCCTCTGTCTTACTTTGCTGGGGTCTATCTTCCCTGTCTTCCTTTAGCCTCTGTCTCACATTGCTGTGTCTGTCTTCCCTGTCTTCCTTTTAAAGCCTCTGTCTTATATTGCTGTGTTTTCCCTTTCCCCTTTGTCTTCCTTTAGCCTCTGTCTTACATTGCCTGTGTCTTCCTTCCCTTCTTCCTTTAGCCTCTGTCTCACATTGCTGTGTCTTTTTTTCTCTGTCTTCCTTTAGCCTCTGTCTTACATTGCTGTGTCTTTCTTCCCTGTCTTCCTTTAGCCTCTGTCTTACATTGCTGTGTCTGTCTTCCCTGTCTTCCTTTAGCCCTCTGTCTTACATTGCTGTGTCTTTCTTCCTGTCTTCCTTTACCTCTGTCTTACATTGCTGTGTCTGTCTTCCCTGTCTTCCTTTAGCCTCTGTCTTACATTGCTGTGTCTTTCTTCTCTGTCTTCCTTTAGCCTCTGTCTTACATTGCTGTGTCTATTTTCCCCTGTCTTTCCTTTAGCCTCTGTCTCACATTGCTGTGTCTGTCTTCCCGTCTTCCTTTAGCCTCTGTCCTTATATTGCTGTGTTTTCCTTCCCGTCTTCCTTTAGCGTCTGTCTTACATTGCTGTGTCTGTCTTCCCTGTCTTCCTTTAGCCCTGTCTCACATTGCTGTGTCTTTCTTCTCTGCTTCCTTTAGCCTCTGTCTTACATTGCTGTGGCTTTTTTCCCCTGTCTTCCTTTAGCCTCTGTCTCACATTGCGTGTCTTTCTTCCCTGTCTCCTTTGCCTCGTCTTACATTGCTGTGTCTTTCTTCCCTGTCTTCCTTTAGCCTCTGTCTTAAACTTGCTGTGTCTTCCTTCCCTGTCTTCCTTTTGCCTCTGTCTCACATTGCTGTGTCTTTTTCCCGTCTTCCTTAGCCTCTGTCTACATTGCTGGTCTTCCTTCCCTGTCTTCCTTTAGCCTCTGTTCACATTACTGTGTCCTTCTTCCCTGTCTTCCTTTAGCCTCTGTCTTATATTGCTGTGTCTTTTTCTCCTGTTCTACCTCACTTTCGTCCCTTTCAAAAATTGTGGTTTCTCTTTTCCTTCGTTCTTTTCTTTCTTTCCTGTTCTTTCTTAATTGCACTGTGAGATCTGTATCTTTCTTCTCCTATCTCCTTCTGGTCACTTTCTTAAGTGGGAGTTCAGTTCTTCAGCGTAAAATTCCCACTTACAAATATTATATGGCTGACAGTAATGTGGCTAAGACATCGCAAAGTGTCGAAAACTTAACAGCAAAAGACAAAAAGAAATGGGTTTTAAATACCAGTTTTAAAAGTTAACAACAGAAAATACTTACTAACGAATTATTAGTTAATTACTAAACAAGAGCGCTGTCAAAAATTGTAAGGCGTAGGCTGGGGGTTGTGGGGGTGGTAGCAATTTCCCAAATGAAGAACACTCACCAAAAGTTCCAAGGCAAAAGGGAAACAACCCCAAACATATGCTTTACAAAAACACGGTTGGTAGTAAACGAATAAGACAGAACAAAACACATGCCATGAGGCAGAGAGAGAGAGAGAGAGAGAGAGAGAGAAGAGAGAGAGAGAGAGAGAGAAGAGAGAGAGAGAGAGAGGAGAGAGAGAGAGAGAGAGGGAGAGAGAGAGAGTAAAATGATCTTTTTAAAGAACAGGCATCCTAAAAATCTCTTTAGTGCTTATGGGCCGTGTTCAAAGACTTCTCCGCCAAGACAAATGGCCCCCCCCCAAAAAAAAAGAAAAAAAAAAGAAAAAAAAGAAAAAAAAAAAAATCAGAAGAAACAGCCTCCCATTCCAACCACAAAACGATATTCCTTAATTCAATCATCGGAAAAATGATGGAAGTAGTTTTTTTGATTCAGTAATCAGGAAAGCGACATAATTCTGAGCGGAATAAGAAGTGTCATGGTCTTTTATTCAGTAATCCTTAATGTCTGATGCGGTGTCTTCCTGCTGTGTCAGCCGCTGTCATGGAACGGAGGGAAAATTGACATGGAAGCAAGAAACCAGTCTGAGGACAAAACACTGTGATGGACACCACAGGCATGGTGAACACAGGGGACACACAGGCATGGTGAACACAGAGACACACAGGGATGGTGAACACAGAGACACACAGGCATGGTGAACATAGAGACACACAGGCATGGTGAACACAGAGACACACAGGCATGGGAACATAGAGACACACAGGCATGGTGAACACAGAGACACAGGCATGGTGAACACAGAGACACACAGGCTGGTGAAACAGAGACACAGGCATGGTGAACACAGAGACACACAGGCATGGTGAAACACAGACACAGGCAGGGAACCAGAGACCACAGGCATGGTGAACACAGAGACACACAGGCATGGTGAACACAGGGGACACAGGCTTTGGGGAACACACAGAGAACACAGGCATGGTGAACACACAGAGACACACAGGCATGGTGAACATAGAGACACACAGGCATGGTGAACACAGGACACACAGGCATGGTGAACACAGAGACACACAGGCATGGTGAACACAGAGACACAAGGCATGGTGAACAAGAGACACACAGGCATGGTGAACACAGAGACACACAGGCATGTGAACACAGAGACACACAGGCATGGTGAAAATAGAGACACACCGGGATGGTGAACACACAGAGACAAAAGTCATGGTGAACACACACACACACACCACAGGCATGGTGAACATTAAAAGACACACAGGCATGGTGAACACACAGAGACACAGGCATGGTGAACACAGAGACACACAGGCATGGTGAACACAGAGACACAAGGCATGGTGAACACAGAGACACACAGGCATGGTGGGAAAACAGAGACACACAGGCATGGTGAACACCCCAGAGACACAGGCATGGTGAACACAGAGACACACACGCATGGTGAACACAGAGACACACAGGCATGGTGAACACACAGAGACACAGGCATGGTGAACACAGAGACACACAGGCATGGTGAACACAGAGACACACAGGCATGGTGAACATAGAGACCCCAAGGCATGGTGAACACAGAGACACACAGGCATGGTGAACATAGAGACACACAGGCATGGTGAACACACAGAGAACACAGGCATGGTGAACACACACACACACACACACACACACAGGCATGGTGAACAATAGAGACACACAGGCATGGTGAACCAGAGACACACAGGCTGGTAACACAGAGAAACACAGGCATGGTGAACACACAGAGACACAGGCATGGTGAACACACACACACACACAGGCATGGTGAACACAGAGACACAAACAACTGCGTGCGGTTTTTTTTTGTGTTATATTGTTGTCGCCATAAAGGAGATTATGGTTTTCATCCGCGTTCGTTGGTTTGCTGGATTGTTTTGTTTGATTGTATGTTTGTTTCTCTGTCTATGCTCATGCAAAAACTGCTTAACCCATTTAAGCAAACTTTTGCCAACAAATGGAGAGCGGTTTACGAACGGAATCCATTCAATTTGGTGCGGAACCGTGTGTGCAAATCAAATCAAAACGCAGTTTGCCCATATCTGTTTAGAAGGATTGTTACACCTTGAAAAACTGAACACGAACAAAGTGATTTTATTGTTATGAACTATACATTAATGAACTACGGAAAATTAGACACTCCCTAATAATATACACGTGAAAACTGTCCAATTTCCGTATCCGATTTTAAAAGAAGGTACAAGGGAAGCAACTCCTTCAGTCTGTGCCCACTATTAAAATCCCCTGGTGGTCCTCCAAGAGTACGTTCAGAAACCCCTTCAACCAGATGCAAGTCTGCCATCTCCGAGTGCTGATGTAGTCGTTCTTATCTTTGTTTTGCTTGGAGAAGCTGGGGAAACAATGGTTAATGGAAAAGGGGGGGAGGGGGGAAGGTTATTTTCTGTTCCCTCTACCACCGCCCCCACCCCTCCCTCCACTCCCCTCCCTGTCTCCCCCGACTGAGGTTTTCCCTTTTTTTTTCGTTTCTGCTGTGCTCAGCAAGGTCTTTCCAGAGAAATCACCATAACGGTAGATTTAGAATATGTCATTAAAACCCCCCCCACACACACACACACACACACACACACACAAAGCGCAAACACGCATGCGTAGACGCATTGACACACACAAAAACACACACACACACACACACACACACCACACACAAGAGAGAGAGAGAGAGAGAGAGAGAGAGAGAGAGAGAGAAAGAGAGAGAGAGAGAGAGAGCCGCTACACCTCTAATTAATCATAATACATTAGGTCCCCATACCGCACTCGCCTGGGGTCAGACTTATCCATGCACACCCAACAGGCAACAGAACTCACAGGTCTAAATAAAAACTCTAAATAAATCCCCACCTACACAGTCTAACGGAAAAGAGGTGAGGCGTACAGAGAGAGAGAGAGAGAGAGAGAGGGGAGAGAGAGAGAATCAGCCCTTCTCCCTATCCACCCGCGTAAATCTTCTCCCCAGTTCCCCCTCCAGTCTCCGCCTTGTTTCACAGCGTCCCAAAGGTCGTATCTCAGTAGGTTAATCTCTCAATGATCGGTCACCGGGGGGCCTGTGCTTTCAAATTTGGGGGTAAGCAGACATAGGCCCCTCTTACCCACCACCCCCGCCCCCTGCCTTTTTTTCGTGTCCAATTGGTTTTCTGTTCACCGACACCATGGTGGTCGAACGGTTAAAATGTATCGACGGGGACGATGACTAAAGCGGGGGTGGGTAAAGTTGCTTATAGCCCAGCCGACCGCAAATGGCCATATCAGTGTTGTTACCGTGTTTTAAGTCAACTCACAAAATCGTTAAAAAAATCAATTGACACAACCCTTTAAAATACCCCTTTTAAAACACACTGGAAGTTTTTTATTAAAAATCTTTCTTCTGAAATGAAAAATAATTGATCTCTTTCAGAACTTCAAAGATCACATCAGGGGGGACATCTCTGAACAATGTTTTCATGGAGTCTGCTGTTAAAAATGTTTTTCTCACATCATGCAAGTTCCACACTCTCAAAGGTATGATTGACTGTGAGTGGTACATGAAAATGGAATGCACCACGGAGCTGCTTCACCTTTTAAAAGATAAGAATGGGTGTGAAAAAAGTGGCCAGTTTGCAAACGGCACAGACTGTTTCGCCTTTACGGGCCCCTCGGGAACATGGTAAAACTTTTTTCAGGTTTGGACGGATTTTGAACATGTTTGTTTTCCGTCTGCGAGTTCCATTCCTCTTGCCAGAGGTCTTTGACGTAAGCCCGGGGGTTTTCAGATCAGTGTAGGGATAGACATCTGCTCAACTCTTTGTGGCACTCTTGGCAAGTTTATCAAACCAACCTCGTCGCCTCGATGCCCAAATGGCTTGAAACCCAAGCAAAACATGTTGTAACCATCTGAAAATTTAGAGAGGGGTACAGTTAGAATAATTTCAGCAGTTGAAGGTGGCTCATGGTGACAGCTGGCAATGGCCTCCAAAGCAGAAACTGAGTCCGCAACATGAGGAAATCTTTAGGGTTTGGATTTAGATACCTTGTAAGAGCCAGGGCCAAGGCTATCAACTTAGCAGTGTAGTTGGAGCTATTAGTGGGGAAAACTGTTAGAACAGCTCTAACGGATCTGTTGCACATAACACAAAACCCTTCCGCAGATTTAAAAAACCGTCAGGAAAATTCTTCTGAGGGGTGGAAACTTCGAACACAGTTCGGCGAAAAAGGACATGTACGCCAAGGAGCTGGGGTACCTTTAGCCCAGTGTTCAGAACTTTTGTCTACTTCTTCTTTAACGTTCCCTCAACCAGGCCCCTAGGTTCAGCACCGGTGAGATTCTGGAAGTTTTCTGACGTTTTAACCCCGCCATTCAAGGTAACCGTATTTCCGTCTTCGGGTATGATGTCTCATCACAACACAGGATAACACCCCTTCGTTTTTTATGTTGAACCAAAAAAGTCATCCATTCATTGCTCATGACAGCAAATTAACGTGTCTGCAAGTTTATGCAGTTATTGTTGTTGCCTTTGGGGGTGGTAGTGATGGGTGGTGGTGGTGGTGGTGGTAGTGTGTGTGTGTGTGTGTGTTGTGTTGTGTGTTGTGTGAGAGAGAGAGAGAGAGAGACGAGAGAGAGAGAGAGAGAGAGAGAGTTTAATCCATGTGTACACAACGGGACATTGGTCTCCACAGACGCTGACCCCCAAAAAGAACACCCCCCTAATCTGGCTGTCTGAAGTAGGGACTGAACCCGCAACCATGGGTGAAGAGAACAACGCTTTGTCCACTGATCCAACCAAATCCCTGCAACCGCAAGTGTAAGAATTGGCGGTTCGAGCTTCTGCAGCGTGTGGTAGATACACTGGACGAACAACCGTGTTCCCATTTGAATCCCTCTGGGGGGGGGAAAAAACCACCCTTGAATTTTTGCAGCCTATCTGAACATGTTGTCGTTCTGGTGGTATATTTGTCCGTGACAAAGAGATAGTAATCTTTAAAAACTGCAGAAAACCTTTGCGAAGGCAAAAGGATCGAAAAAAAGCTGACAGCTTGTCAACAGCAATCGGCACCAGGCACGCGCACGATTCCCCCTTCACAGTTTCAACGAGATCGGCACAGATGTCGGTGGCGGGTATTTTAGCCGGTTGTCCGTCGTCGGAACCGGTAAAAAACCGGAAATTAACAGAAAACGGGTTTTTGGTACCCTTTCTCTAATGACCTGGGATACCTATCCGAGTCACTCAACGGGGGCCGGGGGTTTGGTAAGGAAGTTTCATCACCCTGAAAACAAACTTGACAAAAAATTTGACGGGCTCCTTTACTTTCCCAAAAGTCGGATATCGAATTTTTTGGGCAACAAAAGACCCCCAAGCGGAGCTAAAAGCCAGAGAAAATTTAACACAAAATTTTGGCAGAAGAAAAAACGTTTTTTTTTCGACCCTTTTGCTTCTTTCCCTGACCGAGACAGTCCAGTTTCAGCAGTAGGGTTTCCCCCCCAGTTTTTTTTTTTCCCCAACGAAGAAAAATTTCCCCATTCCGCATTTTCCAAAATCCCACGAAGAAGCAGCCCCAAGGGTTGGGGAAGAAGAGAGAAATCCACTTCGGTCACCATTTTTAAAGGGAAAAAAAAATTTTTTAGTAACAAAAAGGGAAATTTTATCCATAATGACCCACTGTGATTTTGGAAAGTTTTTTTTCAAAACAAAACGAAGAGAGAGAGGGGAGAGAGAAAAAAGAGAGAAGAGAGAGAGAGAGAGGGGGGGGGGGGGGGGGGGGGGGGGAAAAAACGATTTTTTTGAACCCGTCTCATAAAACACCTTTCCCTTGAGGCGCAAGACCAAAAATTTTTCCCTTTAAACCCCTTGGAGAGAAAAGGAAGGCAAACAAAAACTTTCCCCCCAAAACCCCCTTCAAACGCCCAGGAGGGGGGCCCGGGGGGGGGGGGAAAGGGGGAGGAGGGGGGGGACCCCGGACACACCCACCACCCTGCTTCCCGGGCTGCGGAAAAAATTTGGGTCAGAGAAGAGAAGAGAGAGAGAGAGAGAAATAAAACGGGTTTTTTTGTAGAAACCCCATAAAACACCATCTCCCTTGAGGAAAAAGAACAAAAAGGTTTCACGACACTTGCAAGACACACAGGGCGACCAAACATTTTTTCACTGCTCATAAAACCCCCCGTGACATAAAACGGGAAAAAAACAGGATGGAGGGGGGGGGGAAGGGGCTTTTTGGGGGGCACTCAGCCCCCTTTAAAACCACCCCCTTTTCAGAAACAGGCGGCACCCCAAAAAATTAATGTGTAAAGGGGCCTTGCTTAAGGAGTCGAATTTTTTTAAGACGGAAAAATTAGATTGTTTTAAAGAATGTTTCACTGTGTCTGAAAGCTAATTTACCATCTTTTTTTTTCCTTTTCCCATCAAGGCCAAGCCAGGGGGTTCCAAGCTGACAGAGGGGAAAACAAAGGAAGGGGAAACCCATTTTGGGGGGAACTACCTGGCGCAAAGACAGGGTCAGGGGGGTGATTTTGGGAAGGCCTGAAAAAGTGACGTCAGCTAAGAATAGCCCTTGTATTGCTAGATTGTAATGATTCAAAAGGGTGAAATCCATACAAACAATGAAATAATTGGAAAGGGGTTATTCTTTTAAACAACTACATTTTTAACGGCTAAAAAGTACTTAGAGATTTTTTCCCGTTTTTACCTCTCCCTTCTTAAAAAACAACATGCCACGACGATTTTTGTGGATTTTTTTCCCCCCCCTTTCTTTTTGACTTATTTTTTATGTTTAAAAAACGGGGGCTTGGTTTCGGTTCGCCAAATTTCCTAGGGTTTCCCTGGAAAGGGTACGAAAAGATCCCATTACACACAATTAAAACCCTTTCGAGTGAAAGAGGGAAAGGCAAGAGGAGGAGAGAAAAAAACAGAGGACAAGAGGAGAGAAAAGACGGGAGGAAAAAAAGAGGAGGAGGAGAGAAAGACAGCAGGAGAAAAAAGGAAAGGGGAAGAAAGACGGGAGGACCCAAAGGGGGAGGAGAAAAAAAAAAAAGACAGGGAAGAAAAAAACAGGAGGAGAAAAAAGACAGGAGGAGCAAGAAGGAGGAAAAAAGACAGGGGGAGAAAAGACAGGGGGAAAAAAAAGACAGGAGGAGCAAAAAGGAGGAGGAGAAAAAGCCCGGGGAGAGAAAAAACAGGAGGAGAAAACAGGAGGAGCAAGAGGAGGAGGGAGAGAAAACAGGAGGAGAGAAAAAACAGGAGGAGGGGAAAAGACAGCAGGACCCAAGAGGAAAGGAGAGAAAGCAGGAGGAAAAAAAAGACAGGGGGGAAGAAAGACAAAGGAGCAAGGGGAAAGGAAAGAAAGACAGGAGGAGAGAAAGACAGGAGGAGAGAAGGAAAAGGGGGAGCAAGAAAGGGAGGAGAGAAAACAGGGGGAGCAAGACGGGGGAAAAAAGGACAGGGGGAAAGGCAAGGGGAGGAAGAGAAAAGACAGGAGGAAGAAAGACGGGAAGGAGCAAAGGGGGAGGAGAAAAAAGACGGGAGGAGCAAGGGAAAGGGGGAGAGAAAGACAGGAGGGGGGGGGAAAAGACGGGGAGGAGAGAAAACGGGAAAAAGGAAAAAAGACAGGAGGACAAGAGGGGGGGGAGAGAAAGACAGGAGGAAAAAAAAGCCCGAGGACAAGAGGGGGGAAGAAAAAGACGGGAAAGGAGAAAAGACGGGAAAGAAAAGACGGGAGAGAAAAAACGGGAGGGGGAGAAAGCCGGGAGGACAAGAGGGGGGGGAAAAAAAAACCCAGGAGGAGAAAAAGAAAGGGGGGCAAAAAGCGGGGGGGAAAAAAAGGACAGGGGGAAAGGGGAAAGACAGGAGGAGCAAGAGCAGGGGGAAAAAAAGGAACAGGAGGAGAGAAAGCCAGGAGGAGCAAGAGAAGAGGAGAGAAAGACAGGAGGAAGAAAACAGGAGGAGCAAGAGGGGGATGAAGAAAGACAGGAGGAGAGAAAACGGGAAGGAGAAAGAAGGGGGGAGAGAAAGAGGGGAGAGAAAGACAGGAGGGAGAAAGACAGGGGGAGAAAAGAGAGGAAGAAAGACAGGGGGAGAGAAAGACGGGAGGACCAAGGGAGGGGGAAGAAAGCAGCAGGAGCATGAGGAAAGGAGCGAAAAAATTTGGGGCATAAGGGGGAAAGATTTCCCGGGGTCTTTTTTCTTTGAAAAAAAAAAAAAGTACCAGGGGTTTAGAGAATTTGCAATGCACCGCCCTGGTTGGCTTTCGGTTTTTTTCGGGAGAAGAGAAGAGAGAGAGAGAGAGAAGAGAGAGAAGAGAGGGGAGAGGAGAGAGAGAGAGAGAGAGAAAAAACGATGGAGGGTTTTTGTAGCACCCTTGGGTAAACCCCCCTTGAAGTGAAAGAGCAAAAACCCTCCTTTGAAAAACCGGCAAAAAAGTAACACTATAAAACATCCCCCAAAGCCCCATAAAACCCCGTAAATACAGGAACCGCGGGAGGGGGAGGGGGAGAATGAGGGGGAAAACTAAACCCCCCCCCCCCCCCCCCCCCCCCCAAAAAAACCCCCCCTCCCCGGGGAACCCCGGGAGGGGTTGCCCATTGAGTGGAAAAATCCACCTTTTCTTTCCCACCATTTTAGAAGACGTCACAAATTTCCTTGGAGGGGAAAAAACCCTCGAAAAACAGCCGAAAGCTTAGAGACAAATCTTGCCCTTACCTTAAGCCCTTTAAAGACGACATGTAACTTGATCAAATGCGAAAAGGGAAATGGTTTCAATGGAAAGAACTTGACTAGGGACTTTAAATTTCTTCAAAACCCGGGTTCTCTTCGTTTTGCTTTTTTTTTTTGACCCTTTTCTCCATTTGATGGGTGCCCAAAGGGGGCCCAGACCCCAATTCCCGGGCCCTTCTCCCTGACGATCCGAAACCACGGGCGAAAGGCCTCGGGGGCAGGCAATATTTTAAAAGGGTTTTGTCCCCCCCTTCCAAAAAAAAAACGGGGGGAAACGATGGTCCCCCCTATGCTGCTAGTGAAAGGGGGTTTTAACTTTTTTTATTCTCACTTTTTTTCTTCCTCTTGCCTCTCCCCCTTTTCCCTTTTTTTAAATTTTCCAGGTCATAAATGTAATACAGAGAAGTGTTTCGCCTGCCCTTTTTTTCCCCCCATTTCAAAATTGGGTCAACAACTTAAATTTTGTGGGGGTGCGTGTTTTGCGTGCGTCATGCGGGGTGGGGTGTGTGTGTTGTGGTGTGGGGTGTGTTTGTGTGTGTGGGGTGGGGCTGGTTTTGGGGTGCGTGCATGCGTGCGTGCGTGCGGGGGTGCGTCGGGCTGGTGTGTGTGTGTGTGTGTGTGTGTGTGTGGGGTTCGGGGCGTGCGTGCGGGTTTAGCGGGGTCCCGGGCGGTGGCGGGTGTTGGTGCGTGCGTGCAGGGGTGCGTGCGTGCTGGTGTGTGGGGTCGGTGTGTGGTGTGGGTGTGTTTGATGTGTTGTTTTGGGGGACCTCATTCGCCAAATTTTTACACATTTTCCCTTTTGACTGGTTTTCCCAACGTAACCCCGACAAACCCCCAGTGAAAAAAAACCCCCAGGGGAAGAAAGAAGAAGGAAGAAGAGGAGGAAAGAGAAAGGGGCCCTGGGGGGAAAGGGGGAGGGGGGGGGTGGGGGTGGGGGGAAAAGAAGTAGGCATTGAAATTTCTGAAAACCGGAAAGATAATGCATCAAATTTTTAATTTGTTTGTACACTTTCCCTTCTTCCCATTTTTTTTTTTTTAGAGGAGAGAGAGAGAGGGAGGGGGGGGGGCAACAAAGGGAAAAAGGAAGAAATAAACGACATAGGGTAAAAAAGAGAAAAGAGAGAGAAGGAAAAAAGAGAAGAGGGGGGGGAGAGAGAGAGAAAAGAGAGAGAGAGAGAAAAGAAGAGAGAGAGGAGAGAGAGAGAGAGAGAGAAAAGAAAGAGGGGAGAAAGAGGGGAGAGAAAAGAAGAAGAGGAAAGAGAGCGAAGAGGGGGGCAACAAAGCAAAAAGGGGAAAAAAAAAACGACAAGGCTAAAGAGAGGGGAGAAAAGAGAAGAAGAGAGAGAGAGAGAGAAAAGAGAGAAGAGAGAGAGAGACAACCGAGAGGGAGAGAGGAGAGGGGAGAGAGACAGAGAGACAGACAACGAAAGAGAGAGAGAAGAGGGGGGGGCAAAAAAAGCAAAAAAGGGAAAAAAATAAACGCCCTAGAAAGGGGAGAGAGAGAGAAGAGAGAAGAGAGGGGAGAGAGAGAGAGAGAGAGAGAGAGAGAAAATGATGTGGGTGAAGAAAGATAATCTTTTTTTTTTCCAAAAGGGGAAAAAGTAAGCAAAAAACATGCTTTTTTTTCAAACCTGCCCTTTTTCCCCTTAAGGGCTAAGTAAACAGCCACGAAGACTTACAAAACTTTTAAAAAAACACCAAAATCTTCCCCCATTAAAAAATTTTTTGCATTAACAGGTTTAAAGGGGTAAAGAAATTTAAAAGGAAAAAGAAACGATTTTAAACAACAAACAAGAATAAAGAAATTGATCCACACCTTGTACCAACCATGGATTCCCACGACCACACATGGTCACTCCAAGGTCACACCATGGATCCACGCGAAGGATCCACATCATGGATTCACACCATGGATCCACACCTTGGATTCACACCATAGATCACACCTTGTATCCACACCATGGACACACCATGAATCCTCACCATGGATCCACACCATGGATCCGCACCAAGGATCCACACCAAGGATCAGCACCAAGGATCCACACCATGGATCCACACCAAGGATCCACAGTATGGATTAACACA
>JAFLJL010014619.1:17500-45992 GCA_018398815.1 Conus ventricosus | reverse complement strand
CAGAGTGGTAGTGAGCTTGAGCTCGGCTCTGCGACTCGTCTCGCTAGACATCGAGGCGTCGGTCAAAGCCGCTTAGTCAGACTGGGTGGGTCGGACCGTCTCGGCGAAACTCTCCACTAAGCTTAATTGGCCGGACCCGACCTATGGGCCCGTCTTTCTGACGCCTAGAATGTTTGAGTTTGGACTTAGGTCCGAACAAATTGACTGGCGACCCCCCAAGTTAGGTTGTTCCCCCAAGTTAGGTTGTTTCCCCAAGTTAGGTTGTTTCATTTTTTTGTCCGTGACATAAACTGCGTTTTGATTGATTTGCACACACGGTTCCGCACCAAATTGAATGGAGTCGTTCGTAAACCGCTCTCCATTTGTTGGCAAAAGTTTGCTTAAATCGGTTAAGCAGTTTTTGCATAAGCATAGACAGAGAAACAAACATACAATCAAACAAACAATCCAGCAAACCAACGAACGCGGATGAAAACATAATCTCCTTTATGGCGACAACAATATAACAACAAAAACCGCGCGCAGAGAAAGGGGCGCTGTTTGTTTGTGTCTCTGTGTTCACCATGCCTGTGTGTCTCTGTGTTCACCATGCCTGTGTGTCTCTGTGTTCACCATGCCTTTGTGTCTCTGTGTTCACCATGCCTGTCTCTGTGTTCACCATGCCTGTGTGTCTCTGTGTTCACCATGCCTGTGTCTCTGTGTTCACCATGCCTGTGTGTCTCTGTGTTCACCATGCCTGTGTGTCTCTGTGTTCACCATGCCCGTGTGTCTCTATGTTCACCATGCCTGTGTCTGTGTTCACCATGCCTGTGTCTGTGTTCACCATGAGAGAACTATAAAACACGGGGTCTAGCTCAACCGGTCTCAACTAGTTTCGACCGGTTGACTCTAGACCCCATGTTTTATAGTTCTCTGACAAGTAACACTTCAATAACCAAAAAAATAACGATTATCTACAAACAAAACATACTGTGTAGGATTATCCGTTTTTAATACTAATTTACTAAACTTTTCAGACTTTAATTTTTGTTTAATCCTATGTTTTTCCTGGTCATTTTCAATGACATCATTTTCACGCATACATTCATCAAATGCGTCTCTGTCTTTCATGTGAAATAAAACTACAGTCTTTAACTGTTCTCTAAAGTCTTTTAAACCGAGTTATATTTTTGACATAAATCCACACACTTATCCCAGCATGTCTTCCACTGAAAGCTAGTTTCGACAAAGCGTTTCTTTTTTTAACTATGTCTCTTTCTGCCGAACAGTCATCTATAATAAATAGTGTCTGCGTTCCCTTAAAAAATTTATAAAGTATTCTAAACACTCACTTAGCTTATTGCTAGGATCAACTAAATATATGTCATCATCTGTCCATATAAACCTTCTATCATAAATATGCTTTGTTAAATTCAAGCGTTGGACAGAAAATCACAATATGAGCAAAATTATTATAACGATAAACTGTAATAGGTTGAGGACAAATATTGTTTTCCCACAACCAGTTTGCCCACAAATTAATGAACAATGAGGGGTTTTTGTCATAAAGTTTAACTGCCCCATAGTTTTATAACAGAACTTAATCTAATCCAGTTATTATTTTTATCATGCTCTCCGTCAAAACCTGTTCAGTATAATAAAATCCTATGAGGCCTAAATGTGTAACATTAATCCAATTCAGTTCTGTAAAATTGTTTCTATTTAAGTCAACATTGATTTTGTTGCTTGTTGTTATGACCTTAATATCCTCACCATTATGAAGAACGACGATGGTAACTTTAAGATGTTTAACGTCTAAGTTTTGCCAGCTAATATTAATTCCTTTTATAAGGTCATCACTAACGCCCACAACCCCATCCCTCTCCACATCTTTAAAGACAGAAATTTCAAATATTATTGTGAACGTGTCTCCTAATTTTCTGCTTGGAAAGAACTGTAATTTTGTAGAAGCTTTCTTTAAAACTGTTTCTCTTCTGTGGAGGATGTACTGTTTTTTCTCATACGGCGATATTTCAATCTCTTTCCGACTATTGTCGTCCGGCATAAGACTTACATGTAAAGGGCCAGAGTTGAATGCTTTTCTGAAACTTTTTTGCCGGCTAAAAATGTAAATGGACTTATGAATTCAAATTTTATGTCCCATTCTAAATATGGTTCTAAGTGCCATTTGAGGTCAGGTTTTCGAACTATTTTATATTCATACTGGCCAACATTATTTGCTTCTAGATTGCGTAGTTGTTCTAGTTTAGGAAACTTTTTGTTGTCGCTAACCTCTTTGCGTTTATAATCACCATCTTTAGTGTACTCAAAACCATACAAAGCGCCTATCTCACCGTTCTGTTCAAAGTCCGCAACGTCTGCAAGGTCTTTTAATTCTAAGGTTATACACCTTACAGGCGCCAATGTAACCCCCGGTTCTTCTGGCCCCCGCGACATTATTTTTTAGAACAACTAATTATTTTATTTCCAAAACAATGTGCAGGTTATCACATTTTACGACTTTCCCCTTTTTGTCTTTGATTTTTATATTAAATGATCCGACCCTCCCACAAACTAATCTTTTAAACTGTAAATTAGGGAATTGTATAATTTCATAATCGCAATATGCAGCTTTCCCAGATGGAAGAGCTCTTAAAACAGTTAGAGGGCCTTTCATCATATAAGTTTTCAATCAGTGCTCAGCTCTTCCAAATGAACATGAGTAATGAATGTAATGCAAGATCGAGCGGATTTTCTCCCTCATAAGTAGTTTTGCTTGGTGTAACTCTAAATCTATGATTTGCACCCGCAAAGCCTAACATTTTAGCTAGCTCTTTATCAAAATAGTAACCTACTTCTTCTTCAGGCTTGAATAATAACATTGTTTTCAGATTTGCATTGTTAAGTTGAGAGTAATGTCGAAGTTACTCATTGCTTCTTTTAGTGAGCAAACCCGTAATAACCATCAGGTATGGTTAACTGGCTAACTTTGGTCCCTGTTTTGTCAATTTTTTTAATCTTATTATTCTTCTTAGTTTCGCTTATATTAAACCATACGACTTTGTAAAAATATTTCTGGAGTGCGACCATTCTGCTTCCGCAATTGTTATCATAGATGTTCTAAAGACAAAGGGACGGTCTTGAGTTGTTATTGTTACAAACATTTTTTTAAACGAAATAAAAATGAGTGCGTTTAAATATACTGATGCAAATATTCTGTTGGGCCGCACTACAATCTTAAAAATATAGCAACTGACACCTTGTCATTTCTGTGACCCAGACTGACACCTTTCATAAAAAGGTGAGTACTCCATTAAGCAGATATCTTAGCCCCCCTATTAAAAAAGACTACATCCCAAAAGTGTGGTTCAGTCATCCGATGCAGTTTTATCAGAACAGTTAAACTTTGCTGTGTTTTGTGCATCAACTGGGTGTGGAGTGTCGTATGCCGATCACTTAAATCATCCTGATCCTTTGGTGAGGTCAGTGTATTTGATTTCATTTTTATTACACCTTCAGGCGTATTTTGACTGACTGCAAGCACCATTACCAAACGACCAAAACGTTTAATCCATTCAGCAACAGAATAGACATGAAGGCTTTTGAAAGGTTTGTAACGAATTCAATATTAATGTTAAGACAGACTTTAGACAAAAGTTGGATCTTAATCATGGCTTAGGCACCCCTTATTTGTGGGGCGTGCACAGAAAGTATAACTATGACTGGAATCCTCCTTACACATCTTTCTCTTCAGGCACAGGTGTTCACCTCGGGTCCATAGAGCAAGAGCATAAAACAGCATGGACAACATTTATCTTAGACACTTCTAAGGGCCTAACTGGAGCGGGAATAGAACGAATAAACGACTCTATTCGTACTTACGTTTGGTGTTTGCTAGGTTCGCAAGCACAGGCGAGATCGAGCATAACTGATTCTTCTACTGGTTTGGATGCACAAAAACAATACTTAGCAAATTTAGAGGACGCCATTAATTCTACAGTTGATTTAGATTCAAGTATAGAAAGGTACCAAAATGTTTTACAATACGCAAGATCAAAGTAGACTTTGCTGTTGGCACTGGTTTATACATGCTGCCTTCTGACCTCAGACTCCAGGTAGGAAAACAATAATAAACTACAACAATGAAATCATTATAGCAGGCAATGAACAGAAGGTTGGGAAAAAACGACATAAATTCTGAGCCAGTAATATTACAAACAATAAAAAAACACCCAAGAATAAGTCATCCAATCCCGAGGTCCAAAGCCTGAAGACCGTTGAAGACCGCAAAAAAGTAATGACCATGAATATGAAAAGACAGCACTTGTTATTGGATTAAACTGCCCTAGGATTACTCGGTCTTTATCTTACTAAATTTAACCCAACTATTAAGAGAACTAATGCCAAAAAGTGCTCAGCCATAAAGCCAACTACTTTGCTTGCAGTAGACAAAAGCCAGCTAATAACACTCCCTAATATACCAGGTAAAGAGTCTATAGCTTTACCGGCTAATTTTTTTAATAAACTCGCAAGATGATCAAGTTGTTTTTTTACCCATGATTTATCAGAAGATGGTGATGGAGGCACTGAACTTTGCCTCACCACCGCCCGTAATAGCCATCACCAACGTACTTATTGCAAATCCTAAGGCCGTTATAACGCTCGCTAATGTAACGCCTTGTTCTCTAAACAATGTTCTTATTCGTTCTGCTAGCGTCGTGTCTTCATATAAAATTCTTTGGATAGTTTTCTCTTATTCTGCTCACTTGAGTTCGTAATTCTTCTCGGTTAGTAGACAAGGCTTCTACTCTTGCTGATCTTACTTCTTTAAGTTTATGTAGTCTTTGTTCTATTCTTTTAACATCGCTCCTTAAGTTGGCCTCGTTAGCCTCAGCGAGTTTTTTTCTTCTCTTTCTATATGCTCATTTAGTTCAGTCAGTTTTGCTAAATTGTTTATTAATTCCCTCGGAAGGTTCTTAAAGTGCGATCAAGGGCTTTTAATTCTTTATAGGCGCCTGTATTTCTTGCGTGGGCAGCGGTGGTTCGTGCATAGTTTTTAATGCTGTTTCTTCTTCTTCAGTGAGTTCTGCTTCTATTGCTTGATTTATTTCGCCCGCTGCTTGACTTAAATCTTCAGGTTTCATGTTTTGCATTTGGTTATCTGTTGGGAGTACTTGCTGTATGTTTTGAAGTCCAGCAACATCCTCCCCATCTAATTTTGGTTTAGTTTAAAGCCAAGGCGATTCCGCTCGCTCGCCCCTGAGCTTTTGTTTAATTGTACCCATTTTTACAAACTTTGATGAGTCTTTTTTATACGTAAGCGGAATAGTTCTCCTTCGTTGTTTATAAAAAAACAAATGGTTATCTTCTAGTTTAAAATCATCAGGGTATATAGTTTTAGGAGGTTCTAGTTCTAAACTTTGGTATAATGATCTAACCTTACTTTCTGTTAATTCACGCCTTTGCCACCCTTCTACTAATTCATCATGCAATGAGAGCGCTGAGCGATGCTGTGTTTTAAAGGAGTCCTTTCATCCATGTCATCTACAGGATCAACATCATAATCTTCAAAGTCAATGCCTGCCATGTTTTAAATAATTAACTTTTTATTTTGTTTTATAAAAATGTCACAAGTATATGGCTCAATTCTTGACCGCATAGAAGCTTGAAAAGCCCCCAGGCGTGAAGGGAAATAAAAGGAATATTACTGTTCCAAATATCCATCTACTATTGATGCGGATCAAATTCTTACTGTCAGATTTTCCAAGCCTAGGAGCGGATGAAGTGATTTGTGCCAGGCTCTGCAGACTTACTTTTAAAGTAGAACTCGCTTCAGCAACAGACCCAAAAAGAACAGTTGTCCAGAATTTGGGACGGGCAATCGTTAAGAAAATTTCTATAAAACTTGAGGGGCAAGAAATATTTTCTTTACACAATGCAGACATATTTTTAAACCTATTCTGATCTATGGCTAACCCCGAATGAAAGGGAAGATCTTGCGTTTCAAGGAATCGGCAATGAAGAAGCACTAAAACTTAGAATAGACGCCGAACTCGCACCAGATGTTAAAAGCAGCAAAAAGGCTTTAGCTCTAAATTTTGCGTATGGAAATCGCTTTTCCATTCCCTAGATTTTGAGTTGTTAAAAGCGCATGCCCCATACTTTCAGGAGCATTACAAAACAGATTGTCATACGAACTAACTTTTAATGAATACAAACGTGTTATTAGATCAACAGACACCGAAGCAAAGTACAGCATTTCTGACATCTCGTTAGAGTTTGATGTTGTTAGCAACTCTAATTTAGCAAGGCTGATTGGGCAACAATATAAGTCACAATTAGTAATATATTACAAAGCAGTGCGCCATCATTCAACATATCCTAAAAGCAGGGCAGACGCTATATGGAATTTTAATCTTAGTGTCACTATGAAATCGCTTAAAGGTATTTTATTGCTGTGTGAAGATGAAGAACCATTCGCAAGAGCAAGTGAAAAGTTTTTTAATCCAAAAATAACGAAAGTACAATGTTCGATTGACGGCAGTCCTAACCAAATCTATGCTAGCGGGCTTAGACCTTATCAGCATTTTGACGAAATAAGAAAATTGTTTGGGGGTGGGAGGGTAGAAGTCCAACAGCAGACCTTGCGTCTAAAGATCTACACCTTCACAGTGTTAGGCTTGATGATTATTTAACATCAAAATATGGTTTATGGATTGACCTAAGGTCAACAGAGGATAATGAGTTACATGGAAGTGGGAGAAGAGAAAGGTTAACACCGTAATGAACATTCAAATTGAGAAAAAGAAAAGATGTTGATAAACCACTTAATGTACATTTGTTTTTATTAATTGATACACAGCGGAATATTAAAGATAACAGATTAGACTTTATAGAATACTAAATTATTTTTTATTTTTAAAAAAAGCATGTTTGTTCAGGATTATCCAAAAGTACCTAAAGAAGAGATAGTAGGCAACTCTGCTGTTATAGAAGGCAACATTGACCCAGGGTCGTCTCTGCTGCTGAAGTAAAAACCTTTAGATTAACAAACATTACACAAATGCAACAAAAACTAGAGCAGGACCTTTCAAATACAGCAAAGCCAAACGAAGGTATTCTGCTGTCTTTAATGCTGTTACCTATGTTAATACTGGAGCATCAACTATAAGCGCCGCATCGGCAGGAACAAGCTCTTAGCAACGGGCATAGGCACACCCGCAGCTTTACCTCTAGGCGGTTTGTCTTTAGCTCTCGGCCTGTGTTCATTAGCTGTAGGTGCTGCTAGCAAAAAAATAAAAACTAAACTCCAAAGCACACAGCCATGGTTCAACTAATAACAGCTAAACTTAGTTCCTTTAATCTGATAATAAATAAAGCACTAGCTGACTCAAACATCACGGATGAAGAATTTAGCCGTTTACAGGCTGATTTTAATGACTACAAAAGACAAAAGTTTGATCTTCAAAGAAAGGCAAGGACAAGTTTTTCTCAACAGCCAGACACCGAACAGATAAAAAAGGAATGTTTAAAAAAGTAAACGAAACATTAAACTCTGCTCTAAACAGCTCACATTAACAACGCCAAGGTGTTTATACTTTAGTTTATGAGTCTAAACACAAAAATACCATCGATATTGATTAATTATTTTTTTGATTTAATAAATATTTTGAGTTAGAAAAGAAACTCAGCATGGATAAAAATATATGAAGGACCGGACGAATTGTTTGAAGCAATGCAAGAAGATTTATCAAGAGCACTGAATGATATTGATTTAGAAGTCATTAATCAGCAAACGTACAGGCAAGTGTTGCTCATGCTATTTCTCAAGTTCCAGGTAAACTAACAATAGACCCGCAGTTAAAGTAATGTTAGCTGTTTTAATCGACTATGTAACAAAAATGAAAAAATCTAGAAGTCTGGGTCTCGACTAAACAGCAGACTATTTTTTCCTCTAATGACTTAACACCCGGTTGGGCAGACCAACTGCTTACACAGTTTGATGTGGCCGCCGAAGAAGCCAAAATGAGAGGCTCTGGTTGGTCAGAGGGCGAAGTCTTAGAGATCAGATTAAAACAGTCTAAGTATGCACCGATTGTTGGCAAGGCTTACATTCCCCTACCTCGAGAGTTGGTTTCAAAAAGAGCAGTTCTAAACATACAAATACAGACAACAAATGTTTCATGTGGTGTGTTCTCGCAAGGCTGCATTACGCCCGCAAAAACGCAGAGAGAGTGTCTAACTATCACCCTTACATCAATGATCTTAACTTTAGTGGAATATCCTTTCCTGTTAGCGTGGATTCCATTGATCAGTTTGAAGAACAAAACAAACCAATAACTGTTAATATCTACACATGGGATGAGGAAACAAATCTACAGCCCATTAAAGTGTCTAAGAACAGCCCAACGATTGGCGGGCCAGACAAAAGCCATGTTGACTTACTGCTGATGTTTTCACCAGCGGGGCTACCTCATTACACATTGATACGAACAATGAGTAGATTATTGACGCATACTTCAAAGCAAAAAATAAACAAGAATTCTGTAGAAAATGTTTAACAAGAATTCCATCTGTTCAAGCCGCGAGCGAACATAAGAAACATTGTATCGGCCCAGTTGACTGTAATACAGAACTAACTACGCCCCACCCGGATTAAAGTTAGTTTTAAGAACTGGAAACGGATGCAAAATTCTCCATATGTTGTTTACGCAGACTTCGAATCACTCATTGTTCCTTATGAGGGGCCAGCGCCACAGAACTTCCAAAAACAGCCTTTGTGAGTAATCATCAGATTTGTTCATTTGCTTTCATCATTGTCAGGTCGGATGGAGCCCATTCAATGCCAGAATTATACAGAGGACAAATGCGGCTAGAAGATTTTTTACAGCGCATGCAGCAGTGCGTAACGCCTGTTCTAATAATCTGAATTTATCTGAATCTATAATGACGCCTGAAGATCAACAACAGTATGACTCAGCCACACATTGTTGGATTTGTGGGGCGGCCTTTGTTGCCGCCGGTTTTAGGCCTTTCATCAGATGCAGCCAATCCAACAGTAAGAGACCATGATCACATTAGTGGAAAGTTCAGAGGAGCAGCGCACGTAAATGCAATCTTCAACTAAAGTTGAACCAAAGACATGGAAGCTGCCTATATTCTTCACAACTTGCGAGGTTACGACTCTCATCTTATAATGAAAGCAGTAACCGACTCCTTCAGGGTGTCATGCATTGCACAGTCATCAGAAAAGTACATGTGTTTCACTTTAAATAACATGTCTTTTTAGACTCTATGCAGCACATGATGGGTTCATTAGAGTCACTAGCTATGTCCTTAAAGTCTGCCCAATAACGGAAGAATATTTTGACCCAACTCTCGTTAGAAAGGGTGTTTACCTTATGAATACATGAACAGTTGGAAAGGTTTGACGAAGACTCACTTCCTCCTAAGGGCGCATTCTTTTCTAGTCTCAGAGGAAAGGAAATCAGTGATTCTGATTACCAACATGCTCAAGATGCGTGGCAGAAGTTAGAGTGTAAAACGATGGGAGACTATCATGACTCCTACTTGATGGCTGATACATGTTTGTTGGCGGACGTCTTTGAAAATTACAGAAAGACCTGCATGAAACATTACAGTTTGGATCCTGCGCATTATATTTCTGCGCCCGGGATGAGTTGGGACGCTTTCTTAAAAATTTACTGGAGTACAGATTGATTTATTGTCTAACCTACCAATGATTCAGATGATTGAAAACGGATTGCGTGGAGGAATTAGTATGGCGTCGCACCATTATTGTAAAGCAAACAACAAATACTTGGACGACTATGATCCAGTAAAAGGTCTAACTATCTCATGTATTTAGACGCAAACAATCTGTATGGATGGGCAATGGCGCAATCGCTTCCATTACGCAACTTTAAAATGTACACAGAAGACAACCGAAAAATATTCAAAAGGCATTAAAGTGGTTGAGCAGTTTGACGCCTGATCAACAGCGTGGATACATTCTAGAAGTTGACTTAGAATATCTAATGAACTCATGACCTGCATAATGACTATCCATTAGCAGCAGAAAGCTAAAGATGGCAAAAACAGAGCCGCCTAAACTTGTGCTAATCTTCGAGGCAAAAAAAAATTATGTCTGTCATTACAGGCTTCTGCAATTTTATTTAAGACACGGTTTGAGTTGACAGCTGTTCATCGTATAATTGCTTTTGATCAAGAACAGTTCATGAAACCATACATCATGAAGAACACTGATCTTAGAACTAAATCCACAGATGCTTCAGAAAAAGACTTTTTCAAGTTGATGAACAACAGTTGTTTTGGAAAGACTATGGAGAATCCGCACAAGCGTAAAGATGTCAGATTGGTCACTAAAGAGAACGAAGCAATTAGCTGACTTCAAAACAAATTATCAGGACTTTAGAAGATTTCATGATCAGCTTTTTGGTATAATGATGAAAAAAAAGAAAGTCAAATTGGATAAGCCCGTTTTTATGGGTTTACTGTTTTAGAATTATCAAAGCTTTTGATGTTAGAATTTCTTTATGACTACTTTAAGCCCTCGTATCCTGAGTCCAGAGTACTTTACACAGATACAGACAGTTCTGTTATAGATATCCCTACTGAAGACATCTATAAAGACATGGAAATAGAAGTAGCTAAAGGGCATGCGGGATGGTACGACACATCGATTACCCTAAAGATTCGCGTTTGCATTCTATACTAACAAGAAGGTTTTTAGGAAAGATGAAAGATGAATTATCTGGAAAGGTGATCAAGGAGTTTGTTGGTTTAAGGTCGAAAATGTACAGTATTTCGAGCCAGGAGAAAACCATTAAGAAAGCAAAAGGAATATCTCGCAGTGTTGTGCAGTCAAACATATCGCATGACAACTATAAAGAAGCATTGTTTGACAGTAAGACTTTTTGTCATGACAATGTAAAACTACGATCTAATCTACATGAGATCAACACAACGGTTGTAACAAAGAAGTCATTAGATAGAACAAACACAAAACGTGTGTTTGTTAATCCAGAGTTTCATATGCATATGGACATTGGAGAACAGTATAATTACATATTTTCTTCACCGAAGAGTATATATTCGGGTTCATATCTTTCCTGAAATTTATTTAGAAGATCAATCACATCATCTTCCAATTCATTCAAAATTTTTCTCATGTTTGCTTGATGTGCTCGAATTTTTTTTATTATTTCAAAATATTCTTTTCTCCATCTTTGATAGTCAAAATTTGGGATTAGGGGCTGTAAGTGCCCTGGCCGCTGTGCCTTGTGCCAAGGAACCCTCTTAGTTGTTTCTTAAACAGCAGAATACGTATCATTTGATTTTTGCATTAATTCCCTAATAGCAGAACACGCCCTAAATGATTTCGTGTAATTCACAGGTCTCTTTATTTATCCTTCTGCTTCCGTTCCATGTTCTTTTTTTTGGGGCTTCCATTTTAGATTTAAAATATATTTTATGTAAATTAATTAAAGCGGAACTGTGTCTGGCGGAATTATCTGCAGTTCTTCTTTCACAAAAGATCTTTGAGGAGCGGGTTGTTTTGTTGTGTCAGTTTCTCGTAAATAAAAACACGGGCGGATCATCTTTACAATTCTTTTTATTTCGTATGGATCGACACTCCAACTGGATCGGTTGCCCTGATGCGAGTGTCCCCTTCTGTTTCCCCCCGGGTAAATAAAGGTACCTTACTTTCAAGCCAAATGGTAATAGTTTGCGGGGTGTACTGGAGTCTTCAACAGCATTTTTTGTTGTTTTTTGATTGCCTGTACTGGTTTTAGACCTTTAAATTCTTCATTATTCATTGCGCGCAAAACTAAGGGCAGTCTTTTAACCCATTCTGTTGCGAGAATTGTCAATCAGCTCTCTGTGATAAGGGTAGAGAAAAGTCTTTTCGGCTACTGTTTGTTATAGTTTTCAACTAAGCCTGTGATCTGTGAACCCCCGGGAAATTGCCTCTTTTAATTGGTAACCTATGTTTTAACAATAATTGATTCACTCGGCCTTTAAATTCTTTTCCATCATCGACTTGATCATGCGAGGATAAGTTAAGGGGCCTCGTTGGTATATCAGTTGTATAGCAACAGCAACAGCAGAAGCGCTCTTTTGTGTTTTAAAGGTTCCCATCTTTGTATCTTGAAGCCATGTCAATGAAATGTGAGTGCGTACTTAAATCTTTTTCGTCTAATCTATCATGGGGTTAAATATAGAAGATCCATTTGATGGGGGGGCGTTTGGTATTGTATTCACAAAGTGAGGTCTCTGTATTCGTTTAGGCGCAGGTAAATAAATTTGCCAAATTGCTTGTTTAGATAACCATTCCTTCGCTGTTTGTTCACTGATCCGGCTGCTTGGCTTAGCTTTTTAATTGCTGTTATTCCCTTCCAATATCCTTTTGGCGAATAATAGATTTTGTTCATTTTTATTCATCCAATATTATGGCAAAAAAAATACACGATGGTCATCCCAAAGACAATAAACGTGATTTCTTGCATCTTTTGTTTTTCTGATAGATGATAAAAGTCGCTGAATTTTGGTGGGGGCAATGTTTCGATTGGCTTGCCTGTTACAAGATAATATTCTTTTTTATTGCTTGATCAACATCTTTAAATGTGTAAGCTGCATGCCCTGTTTTTTCAGGGTATCGTTAATAAAATCTAACTGCTCATTCTCTGCTTTTCATAGTGATCTTGTGCTGCAGCTAGTTGCTCCAACAGCTTTTTTATGTTTTTCTCTCGCCGTCATCCGCAGTTTTACTAAACGCGTAATTACTTCCGCTAAAACAAGCGCATTAACCACAGCGCCACCAATCATCATTACGAGTGAAGCCATTTTTTATAAATGTATTTTTTTTTACATTTTTATATTCTCTGGAATTATTTTTTGATTAACTAGAAAATTTTTCGTACGAGCGAAGCTGCAATTATAGCAATCAGTTTTGCTGAATCCTAAAAGTCTAGTTTGCCAAGATCTCCCGGTTTTATTTTTAACGGGCTTTTAACAAGCATCGTGTATCCTACATTTAGGCCTCCAATAAACAGCGAATGGTATACTAGGTTGGCGACAGTTTTTTCGGTGCCTTTTTTAAAAAAATAAAATAATTATAATTAATAAAAAAACATGAACAGCGACGATCTACTACAGCTACAGGGGGGGCCTAAACCTTCCTGAGCTTATGATGACCAAGTTGATGACCAAGCATTATGCCCAAAAAGGAGAGGTTTGTATTCTTTGGCGCATGTGGAAAAAACAAAACAGTTCCTGGGAACTGAATTCAGCATAGAACAAATTCAACAGATGTCCCCAACAAGACATTGAAAAGTATCAAACAGGTATGAAGCGCAGCTGGGTCTAGAATGGTAAAAAAATGTTGGGCAAACGGCTCTTAGTTTGTTACACTAAACTAGTCAGTAAATTTGCTCCCATTGATTCTGAACAAGACTTTATGTATGATTTAACGCAGGATCCAGTTTTAACAAAGTCATTGAGTCTCTAAGCTGTGATCTATATTACAGATTTGGAACATTGTTATCGCCATTAATCAGGATTAATTAACTTTTAATCATATAGATTTTATTTCCCTTCAAAATGACCGAGCCAAAAATCAGCAGAATCAGAAAACACTGAATCAAGTGGAGAAAGTAACCAAGCCAGAAAATCAGCAGAATCAGAAAACACTGAATCAGGTGGAACCAGTGAAAAGCACCCTCATCCTGGGCGTGTTAAGCAGGAAAAAATTAGCAGAGTGAACAGACAAAAAAAATTAATGTTACAATCACAGAATATAACTCATAATGAAAACATAACACCGCCAACGCCAGAACAAGTTGATTCAATGCCAGCTATAAAAACTCCATGTGATTCAAGGCCTATAGCGCCAAAGTCTTCATGGAATATTGAACTTAAAACTGTTGCCATTTTGGCGCCCTTGCTGCTGCTGGGGGCGGTTATTACGGTTATAAAATATATAAACAATGGCAACAAAAACCAAAGCAGTCCGAACAATCTCAACCATTAAATACAGAACACAAAAGCATGCCAGAACCGCCAACAACAAAAGATGATTTTGATCCATTTGTAATGCAATAATACTTTAAGAACTTAATAAATAATTATAAGTTAACTTGAATAAGAACTTGGTTGTACTTAGAGGATAAACTTAAGTTAAGAACTTAGGGTGACTTAAGGCGACTTAATCAAGAACTTATTAAAAACTTGAGGTGACTTAATTAAAAACTTAATTAAAGAACTTGATCAAGAACTTATTAAGAACTTTGAGGTGACTTGATTAAAAACTTAATTAAAGAACTTGAGGCGACTTGATTAAAAACTTAACTAAGAACTTGAAGCAACTTAGTTAACCTTTACCAGCTAAGCCGTTCAAATGTGGGTAACAGATTTCTCTCCCTTGAGGCGAGTCGCCCAAGTCCGGGTAACGGACAGACAGCAGTACACGCCGTGTTACCCACGACCACACAACGGGAACATAAAAAATTCCTACACTTTCCATGAAACGGCCCAAGGGAAATAAGCGCTGTGTGTGCTCTCTTTTGCTGGCATATTCAACTCTCTCTCTCTTATTGTCTGTCTGTCTGCCTTACTGAAGTGTGTGTGTGTGTGTGCGTGCGCGCTTGTACAAGGGAGTGTATGTACGTGTCCGTGTGTGTTTATGTTTTTGTTCTTTTCAGTTTTACGCGTTTCTGTTCGGAGTGGTATTTGGACTCTCTCTCTTTCTCTCTGCATGTGTCTGTTTGCTGGGTAGTGTGTGTGTGTGTGTTGTGTGTGTGTGTGTGTGTGTGTGTGTGTGTGTGTGTGTGTGTGCGCACCTTTAATTATTTATAAGAAACAGATGTTCAGAATATGATATAGTTATTACCAGTAAAAATGCTATAATTTTAAAAACAACTACAAATTATAATAAACTTACCTTAAATGTCTTGTGAATCCTCTGCCACATCCCATTGAGTATTTAATTCATCAAGAGCAGCTTTCACATTTTTTTCTTTATCAATCAATAATTTTAATTTTTGTCCTTCTAGTTTTACTCTTTCTTCTTGTTTTACTCTTTGTTTCTTTATTTTTCTCAACTCTTTTCTCTTTTTCGCTATTTGCTCTTCCAAATGTTCTTTTTTAAATGGAATGCTGGCTAAAAAACTTTCAACAGTTCTTGGCGTTCCCGATGTTGTTGCCTGATCCGTCATTTTAAAACTAACTGCATATCTCCAAGAACACAAAACTATAAACTGTGTCAATACCTTTTTATATGTCAACGCTAAGAAACAATGTCACAGGTCAAATCAAAAGAAACAATGTCACGCGGGTAAAAATATGTCACGCGGGTAGAAATATGTCACACAACTTGCTTTAACATAAATATTCTTTGAGCTGTCAACGCTAAGGAAAGACTGTTTGGTGTCGCAACGAACCTGGTCATGTGAGCGCCGTAAGCCCAGCACTTAATTGTAACCCCCCTGCCGATTGGACGGCTGTGACATTGGCCCATCGCGTGATCGTCATGTCTAGACAACGTCTAGAGGCGTCTCGGCATGTCTGAACACGTAGTAAGTAATCGGATACCTGCTCCACTGTTTGTATATGGGGTGCGTTCAGCGGCTGCTGCTTTTCCCCTACGTTACACTATGGAGTATGTTCAGCCACTGCTGCTTTTCCCCTACGTTTTTGGTTATTGAAGTGTTACTTGTCAGAGAACTATAAAACACGGGGTCTAGAGTCAACCGGTCGAAACTAGTTGAGACCGGTTGAGCTAGACCCCGTGTTTTATAGTTCTCTCCATGCCTGTGTGTCTCTGTGTTCACCATGCCCGTGTGTCTCTATGTTCACCATGCCTGTGTCTCTGTGTTCACCATGCCTGTGTCTCTGTGTTCACCATGCCTGTGTGTCTCTGTGTTCACCATGCCCGTGTGTCTCTATGTTCACCATGCCTGTGTCTCTGTGTTCACCATGCCTGTGTCTGTGTTCACCATGCCTGTGTGTCTCTGTGTTCACCATGTCTGTGTGTCTCTATGTTCACCATGCCTGTGTGTCTCTGTGTTCACCATGCCTGTGTGTCTCTATGTTCACTATGCCTGTGTCTCTATGTTCACCATGCCTGTGTGTCTCTATGTTCACCATGCCTGTGTGTCTGTGTTCACCATGCCTGTGTCTGTGTTCACCATGCCTGTGTGTCTCTGTGTTCACCATGCCTGTGTCTCTGTGTTCACCATGCCTGTGTCTCTGTGTTCACCATGCCTGTGTCTGTGTTCACCATGCCTGTGTGTCTCTGTGTTCACCATGTCTGTGTGTCTCTATGTTCATCATGCCTGTGTGTCTCTGTGTTCACCATGCCTGTGTCTGTGTTCACCATGCCTGTGTGTCTCTGTGTTCACCATGTCTGTGTGTCTCTATGTTCATCATGCCTGTGTCTCTGTGTTCACCATGCCTGTGTCTCTGTGTTCACCATGCCTGTGTGTCTCTATGTTCACCATGCCTGTGTCTCTATGTTCACTATGCCTGTGTCTCTATGTTCACCATGCCTGTGTGTCTCTGTGTTCACCATGCCTGTGTGTCTCTATGTTCACCATGCCTGTGTCTCTATGTTCACCATGCCTGTGTGTCTCTATGTTCACCATGCCTGTGTGTCTCTGTGTTCACCATGCCTGTGTGTCTCTGTGTTCACCATGCCTGTGTCTCTATGTTCACGATGCCTGTGTGTCTCTATGTTCACCATGCCTGTGTCTCTGTGTTCACCATGCCTGTGTGTCTCTGTGTTCACCATGCCCGTGTGTCTCTATGTTCACCATGCCTGTGTGTCTCTGTGTTCACCACGCCTGTGTGTCTGTGTTCACCATGCCTGTGTGTCTGTGTTCACCACGCCTGTGTGTCTCTATGTTCACCATGCCTGTGTCTCTGTGTTCACCATGCCTGTGTCTCTGTGTTCACCACGCCTGTGTGTCTGTGTTCACCATGCCTGTGTGTCCATCACAGTGTTTTTCGCTCAGACTGGTTTCTGCTTCCATGTCAAGTGTCCTCCGTTCCATGACAGAGGCTGACACAGCAGGAAGACACGCAGCATCAGACATTAAGGATTACTGAATAAAAGACCGTCACACTTCTTATTCCTGCTCAGAATTCTGTCGCTTTTCCTGATTACTGAATCAAAAGACTACTTCCATCATTTTTCCGATGATTGAATTAAGGAATATTGTTTTGTGGTTGGTAATGGTAGGCTGTTTCTTCTGATTTCTTTTTTTTTCTGGGGGGAGGGGGGGGGACCATTTGTCTTGGCGGAGAAGTCTTTGAACACGGCCCTGTGGTCCCTCACTCTCCATAAGCACTAAAAAAGATGTTAGGATGCTGTTCTTTGAACATCATTTTACTCTCTCTCTCTCTCTCTCTCTCTCTCTCTCTCTCTCTCTCTCTCTCTCTCTCTCTCTCTCTCTCTCTCTCTCTCTCTGCACTCATGGCGGTGTGTTTTGTTCTGTCTTATTCGTTCACTATCAACAGTGCTCTTGTAAAGCATAATGATTCGGGTTGTTCCCTTGCCTAGGAACTTTTTGGTGAGTGTTCTTCATTGGGAAATTGCTACCACCCCCACAACCCCCAGCCTACCGCCTTAACAATTTTTGTTAGCACTCTTTGTTTAGTAATTAACTTAATAATTCGTTAGTAAGTATTTTTCTGTTGTTAACTTTTAAAACTGGCATTTCAAGACATTTCTTTTTATCGTTGCTGTTACAGTTTTCGACACTTTTGCGATGTTTTGGCCACATTACTGTCAGCCATATAATATTTGTAAGTGGGAATGAGAACGTTACGCTGACGAATTGAAACTACACTTGAGAAAGTCACCAGAAGGAGATAGGAGAAGAAAGATACAGATCTCACAGTGCAATTAAGAAAGAGACAGGAAAGAAAGAAAAGAACGAAGGAAAAAGAGAAACCACAATTCTGAAAGGGACGAAAGTGAGGTAGGACAGGAGAAAAAGACACAGCAATGTAAGACAGAGGCTAAAGGAAGACAGCGAAGACAGACACAGCAATGTGAGACAGAGGCTAAAGGAAGACAGCGAAGACAGACACAGCAATGTGAGACAGAGGCTAAAGGAAGACAGGGAAGAAAGACACAGCAATGTAAGACAGAGGCTAAAGGAAGACAGGGAAGAAAGACACAGCAATGTGAGACAGAGGCTAAAGGAAGACAGGGAAGAAAGACACAGCAATGTAAGACAGAGGCTAAAGGAAGACAGGGAAGAAGGACACAGCAATGTGAGACAGAGGCTAAAGGAAGACAGGGAAGAAGGACACAGCAATGTGAGACAGAGGCTAAAGGAAGACAGCGAAGACAGACACAGCAATGTAAGACAGAGGCTAAAGGAAGACAGCGAAGACAGACACAGCAATGTAAGACAGAGGCTAAAGGAAGACAGGGAAGAAAGAGAAGCAGAAACTCCAGTTAAGAAAGGAAAACGTTGGGGAGAGGGAAAAGGACAGACAGACAATATTACAAGTATTGCTTACTGGTACTTATGCGTGCTAACAATCTTGTGAATAAATAAATAGATACCTCCGGCAAGATCGAACGGATCCTAGACCCGCCTTCAATTAGGATCTGCGCTATGGATCCACACTAAAGTGCAATGGATCCGTCCTTAGGTGACATTCCGTCTTACTCCCGAGTTTCGTTCAAATAGGTGAAACAGTTTTTGTGCTTTGTTGTTCACAAGCGGACAAGCATACAGTGTAATCAGCATACAGTGTAATCAGCATACAGTGTAATCAGCATAGCTGCGTGAAAACACCACCCAGTCGGCAGCCATGCTGACCAAGGATTCCGTTTCCTTTTTCAGCGAAGGACACGGCGCCATTCGGTGTGCGGCAAGGAGAACATGAAAAAAAAAATGTCACCTGTCACATTATCAGTACATCAATACACTTTTGCAATTGTTTTGTTTTAAAAGGGCGAAAAAATTAATGAAATGTCACTTAAACAGGCAACTAATCACGAGATATACATCTCCTCAGCCTAAATATTCATTGAGATGTTTAGATTAAGGGCGGAGTGGAGGGATGGGGCGAAAAGGGGTATGAGCGAAGGACCGAGGGTTGTGTGCCTGTTCCAGTTAAACTGAAATGCAAAGTTTGCACCAAGCTTTCTCAAACACGGCGTAATGTTCGAATGTATGAGCACAGATCATGTGGTCAGTTTGACTCTAATGAGGCTTGAAGAAACCCAGGTTTAATCATACGACAGGACGCACTCTGGGTAGTGAGAGGGGGTGGATAAGGGACTGTGGAAGGGAGGGGGGGGGCAGGGTAAGGGGACTGGAGGGCTATCCCCCATCACAAAACAACTCGTTAAGAAAGGCACCGAGACGTTTGTTTTCCTCTTCAACCATTTCCTAGGGAACAGACAGGGAGAAAGGATGGAAGGAAAGAAAAAAAAAAACAGACGAAAAATAGAAACACGATGACAATGAAACTGTAAGAGGAAACTCAAAGTGGAGCGATAGAGAGCGTGAAGGCAGCCCTGAGAAGGCTCAGACACAAGAACAAAGAAAAGAAAAAGCCACATAGACTCAGATAAGAACAAAGAAGTGACAAGAGAAAGGAGCGGAGGAACATGGTGAAGAGAGAGGGGGAGGGAGAGAGAGAGAAATCAGAAACCGAAGAAGACGGACAGACAGACAGGGCCATCAGTCAGCCGTGTCGCGAAGGCAGGTGTGAAGTTTACGGCGACGACACTTTCACGGGCCAGTGACCTCGCGGCCGGAAACAAAAAAGAGTACGGCTACGCTTCATTTACTATCCAAACTTACCCCTACCCCTACCCCCCTCCGAATCCCCCCCCACCCCCCGTCTCCCCCCCCCCCCCCCCCCCACCCCCCATTCCCCGCCCTCCTCCCGACTCGGTGGAAGGACCCTACAATCCAACCCAAGTCTCTTCTTTAGTTATAGGAGGATACTTGTTTCAATGTGTCCTCTTTTTTTTTTTTTTTTTTTTAAACAATAATGACGTGCCATAAGTCATGTGTCCATATTGATTGATATTGATGCGCCATCACAACTGGTTTCATTGATTCAAATACTGTGGCTAAATATCATTCGACAGTTGGGATAATAGCAATGTTTGTGGAAACAAAATGTGATGAACTTGTATGATTATTACTTGGATAGGGAGAAGGGATGGGGCGGGGTGGTGTGGGGGGTGGGGTGACAATGATGCTGAATAACGAACAATGCGCCCGTAACTCCGAACGAATGCTGCTTCCCACACCAAATCCCCTGGGAGCAGTGCCCACCCAGAGCACACAGAACAAACAAGAAGACACCCCCCTCACCTCCTTTCCCCCCCTCCATAAAAAGACTGTTCCAGGCTTTCACATGTACCCCGTACCTGAGCGATGTACTCGGCAACAGTAACTGGAGAAATGAACAAACGCGAATCAATATTAATTCAAGACAAGCACAGCCTTTTTTCATTTTGAATATAGTCAGACACACACACTCACACACATGCACGCACGCACGCACGCACGCACGCACGCACGCACACACACACACACACACACACACACACACACACACACACACACACACACACACCACACACACAGGCCGAATAGACAAAAGTACAGGTAACCTCAGTTTGTACGAGAGGGCATCTTAAAGGAGGCAGGGAATGGTGGGCAGTAAGTAATGGACAGTAAAGAACAGTATGAAGCTGTTGTTTATAGCCCAGTCAACCACAAAGGCCGTTTCACAGGTGGAAGCTTATGAAGGCTCTGATCCGAAGTGAAGAAAACAGTCATGGTTTGAGGGAAGAAAATAACAGCCGACACGGACCTCTGTGTAAAGTAAAGGAAGAAAGAAAGAGAGAAAGAAAAAGCAAAGGAAAGTGCCACCTGTAAACAAGCGGAACGTGACTTTCACTTGTCACTACGGCGTAGTGTGTTTTGAGGGTTTTTTTCAGCCGTAAGGATGTCGTGCGCGCGCGCGCATGTGTGTGTGGTGTGTGTGTGTGTGTGTGTGTGTGTGACATGATTCTTTTCTTTTTTCTTTTTTAACATTTGCCCCAGTTGTTTTGTTTTTAGAGATTTCTTTCGTACGTTTTGGGGGTTGTTTTTGTTTCTTTCTTTCTTTGTTTTCTGAAGGCGACTTTCCTAGCGTGACCCCGGACGTCGGCCGGTGTCGTATATAAATACGTCGCCTATAAAATCGTGTCGCAGCGACATTTCCTGTGAAAGACTGCGCTGGTCATGAAAAAAATGTTGCTGTGCAACAGTCTTTTCTGTGAAATAGTGAAGCGCAAGAGGATTTCATGAGAAGTTTCCATAAATTGGTGTCGTCGCCCATAAGATTGTGCCGCGACGACAGTATTTCCTGTGAAATACTGGAGCTGGTCTTGAAAAATATCGCTGTGCGACAATATTTCTCGTGAAATAGTGAAGTGCGACAGGAGAAATGTCTGTAAATTTTGGAAATTCCGTCGCAGCACTTTTGGAGTGACGTATGCGCGCGCGTGCGCGTTCGCATGCATTAATGAAAATGTGGGACTTTGTCCCTAACTTTAACTGAAATGTTTTGCATAGCAGATTGCACTGATCTTTTTCTCAAAGGGAACATAAAAGGAATGAACAAATCTAACGGGTTTTTTTTTTTTTTCAGTGGCAGTTCTTGTAAATGTGTGTGTGTGTGAAATCATTTTCTTTTTATGAATTATTGTTTTTGTGGCTGATAGTGTGTGTGTGTGAAATCATTTTTTTTCATGAATTATTGGGTTTGTGGCTGATAGTGGCTGATAGTGTGTGTGTGTGTGTGTGTGTGTGTGATTTTTTTTTCATGAATTATGGGTTTATGGCTGATAGTGAGTTTATAAATGGCTAGAAACTGGCTATGTACATTTGCATTAAATGTTCTTATAAAGAATAATTATATTTCGTTTGTTGAGTGTGTTGTGACTGGGGCATGTGAAAAAGAGAAACGATTTCATTTTTGTTTTAAAATGCTAACTTTAGACTGAGTGATAACACTTGTATACTTATAATGATTGGTGAAAAATACTGCACAGTTTCTAATGCAAAGTAGTCAATGATGTTGATTTTTAACAAGACCACTTAAGTTAGGGGTTTCAGATGGAACCATTTTCTTTAGTATTATGTCCATATACTGTGTAAAATTCCATGTCTACTTCGATCCAGAAATATGAAAATAGACAACATTCACCCACTAGCACATGCCACCTTGATTTCATGCAGCATTGACTGGTCACGGCTTAATAATCACACCTACATACACACACGCACGCGTGCACGCTCGCATACAGACACAAACGCATACACACATGCATGCACACACACACACACGCACACAGACATGCGCGCGCACTTGTATGCACGCACGCACGCATTCACACACGCGCGCGCGTGCGCGCATCCCCTACCTGCGAATTGACTATGCACTTTCTGTCAGAAATGCATGCAAACATACATGCTACACTTATTTTATGGCAAAGCTGCATCATTTACTGTGACATTTTCATATACGGCGACGTTTTTTCCCATTTTGCAACAAAAAGCGTCACTGCGAAATAGTATCGCTACGGTCTTCAGCCACAGAAAATAATAACTCTGGGAACAACATTTCACGTGATAAAAAGTCGCACCACACATTTTTCTGAGGAAAATTGTCGCAAGCGACAGCATTCAGTTAGTACAATATTTCACAGTGTCCTGTCGCAAAATGATATCGCAAAATGAGCTGCGACAATTTTTATGGACAGCAACCATATTTCAGAGGACAACTTTCGTAAAAAGGTGTCGCGCGACTAATCTTGTCAGAAAATGTCGCCGCGATAGCAGTTCACGGGAAATACTATCGCTGCTTCACGATCCCACGGTGACAGTATTATATAAGACACCGGCCTTCAAGCTATAAATGAGACAGTGAGAAAAACAATGACTATTCAATCTTTTGACGCCGCAAGCGTCCCTTAGGCAAGCTCCCCGTCCTGATGTCACACGTAAGAGAGCCTTCTGCCTGTCTGTTATCACCCCACAGTTGTCCGCCCGACTCTGTCAGTACTGTGGAGTGGTGCCCCCCAACTCCACCCCCCACCCCCACCCCCCACCCCCCCCCCCCCCCCCCCCCAAAAAAAAAAAAAAAACATGAAGTTTACACAGCTGTGCATAAAAAATATTCGCGATGGATAGCTTTTCTTCTTTCTTTCTTATTTTCTTTTTTTTTCTTTTTTCTTTTTTTCTTTTTTTTTTTTTTTCGCGATCTGCAGAGCATAGCGGAGCAGTGTACTCTTTCTGGACCTGTCTGTTTGTCTGTCTGAATGCCGGCGACTTCACACGAATTCTTCCCCTGTGAGCCTGTTGAAATCTAGAAATGTGGCCCCATTTGGTGCGGAATGAATGTGGCCCCGTTTGGTGCGGAATGAACGTGACCCCATTTGGTGCGGAATGAATGTGGCCCCATTTGGTGCGGAATGAATGTGGCCCCATTTGGTGCGGAATGAATGTGGTCCCGTTTGGTGCGGAATGAATGTGGCCCCCTTTGGTGCGGAATGAATGTGGCTCCATTTGGTGCGGAATGAATGTGGCTCCATTTGGTGCGGAATGAATGTGGCCCCATTTGGTGCGGAATGAATGTGGTCCCCATTTGGTGCGGAATGAATGTGGTCCCATTTGGTGCGGAATGAATGTGGTCCCCTTTGGTGCGGAATGAATGTGGTCCCGTTTGGTGCGGAATGAATGTGGTCCCCTTTGGTGTGGAATGAATGTGGCCCCCTTTGGTGCGGAATGAATGTGGCTCCATTTGGTGCGGAATGAATGTGGCCCCCTTTGGTGCGGAATGAATGTGGCTCCATTTGGTGCGGAATGAATGTGGCTCCATTTGGTGCGGAATGAATGTGGTCCCGTTTGGTGCGGAATGAATGTGGTCCCGTTTGGTGGAGAATGAATGTGGCTCCATTTGGTGCGGAATGAATGTGGCCCCCTTTGGTGCGGAATGAATGTGGCTCCATTTGGTGCGGAATGAATGTGGCTCCATTTGGTGCGGAATGAATGTGGTCCCGTTTCGTGCGGAATGAATGTGGTCCCGTTTGGTGCGGAATGAATGTGGCCCCCTTTGGTGCAGAATGAATGTGGCCCCCTTTGGTGCGGAATGAATGTGGCTCCATTTGGTGCAGATCCGTGGAGCGGATCGTGTATGACGGCAGACACAGAATCCGTTCTGTGAGATTATTACAACAGAATTCGTTCTGTGAGATTATTACAACAGAATTCGTTCTGTGAGATTATTACAGCAGAATCCGTTCTGTGAGATTATTACAATGAATCCGTTCAGTGAGATTATTACAATAAATGCGTTCAATGAGATTATTACAATGAATCCGTTCAGTGAGATTATTACAATAAATGCGTTCAATGAGACTGTTATGAACAGAATCCGTCAGTAATACAATTACAAAGGAATCCGTTCAGTGAGATTAATGCGTTCAGTGATAGTGTTGCAATGTGTCCTCTGAATACGTACGCTCTGAAGTTAGCGTTTGTAGATTGATAAGTATAAAGTAAAATATTTTCATGCAATACTAAAACTGACAAGAGATAGAAAACGTTCAGACATTTTCGTAGCTTCCCGTAGCGTGTTTTTAACGTCATGGGAAGTAACTCTCTCAGTTGGTAATTACTATTACCCCGCCGAAACTGCATTTTTTCATGACCCGTTCTTCCTTTCTCTTCGTTTCCAGGCTATAATTCTAGGGTTGGCTTCTGGCAAAATTTCTGTAACACCACCATGAAGGTAGCCACCTTCCGTCTTCGGGATAACGTCTAAACACGACACCAGCGGGCATGTGTTTTCATTTCCGTGTCATCCATCCCACCGGTGCACGACCGGCAACTCTTCATGAAAAGTTGACAAGGGAGCTGACTGCACGCAAGTTTTCTTAAGCATGCGTTACGCGTGTGTGACCTCGATTCAAAGTCTCATCCAAGGGTCTAGGAGAGGACTGGAGCCTGCACCGGTCTTAAATGCGAGGAGAAAATCGTTTCTGTCTCCAGTGAGAACCGAACGCCGAGCTTGGAACCAGAGTCCAACGTCTCACCCACAAGGCCAACCAGAGCCCAGAATCCGTGTGACGTTAGTGTCCAACGTCTCACCCACAAGGCCAACCAGAGCCCAGAATCCGTGTGACGTTAGTGTCCAACGTCTCACCCACAAGGCCAACCAGAGTCCAGAATCCGTGTGACGTTAGTGTCCAACGTCTCACCCAAAGGCCAACCAGAGCCCAGAATCCGTGTGACGTTAGTGTCCAACGTCTCACCCACAAGGCCAACCAGAGCCCAGAATCCGTGTGACGTTAGCGGAAGTCTGCACTTTCCAGTGTGTTCTTTTGTTGTGTTTGTTGATGTTGCGTGTTTGTTGATTTGTTTGCGTTCTTGTCAACGTGGAATTTTCCATAGACTTTTGCCTGGACTATGAGCAGCAAGCTAATAGAGCGTGGAAAACAGAGACCACGGCAGAACAGTTTCCAACACTGGAAAATACAGACCACGGCAGAACAGTTTCCAACGCTGGAAAATACAGACCCTGGCAAAAACAGTTTCCAACACTGCAAAATAGAGACCACGGCTCCACACAGAAAATTTTCAAACACTGGAAAATAAAAACCACAGATGCAAACAGCAAAATTTCTGTCACTAGAGAATACAGTCCACGGCTCCAACACCGTCAGTACAGATCATGGCTCCATACAGAAAAATTTCCGACAACACTGGAAAGTATAAACCTCAGCTCCATACGGAAAAGTTTACAACATTGGAAAATAAAGATCATGGCTTCATACACAGACGTTTTCAACACTGGAAAATAAAGATCATGGCTCTATACAGAGATGTTTTCAACACTGGAAAATAAAGATCATGGCTCTATACAGAGAAGTTTTCAACACTGGAAAATAAAGATCATGGCTCTATACAGAGATGTTTTCAACACTGGAAAATAAAGATCATGGCTCTATACAGAGAAGTTTTCAACACTGGAAAATAAAGATCATGGCTCTATACAGAGAAGTTTTCAACACTGGAAAATAAAGATCATGGCTCTATACAGAGATGTTTTCATCACTGGAAAATAAGATCATGGCTCTATACAGAGATGTTTTCAACACTGGAAAATAAAGATCATGGCTCTATACAGAGATGTTTTCATCACTGGAAAATAAAGATCATGGCTCTATACAGAGATGTTTTCATCACTGGAAAATAAAGATCATGGCTCTATACAGAGATGTTTTCATCTCTGGAAAATAAAGATCATGGCTCTATACAGAGATGTTTTCATCTCTGGAAAATAAAGATCATGGCTCTATACAGAGATGTTTTCAACACTGGAAAATAAAGATCATGGCTCTATCCAGAGATGTTTTCAACACTGGAAAATAAAGATCATGGCTCTATCCAGAGATGTTTTCAACACTGGAAAATAAAGATCATGGCTCTATACAGAGATGTTTTCATCTCTGGAAATAAAGATCATGGCTCTATACAGAGATGTTTTCAACAATGGAACATAAAGACCGCAGACTACAGCTCCATAATGACAAATTTTCATCACTGGAAAATAAAGACCTCAGCTCCACGCAGAAACGTTTTCAGCATTGGAAAATACAGAGCACGGCTCCACACATAAAAGTTTGTAAAGCTAGAAAATAAAGACCAAAGCTCCACACTGAAAAGTTTCCAACATTGGAAAACACAAACCACGGTTCCACACAGAAAGTTTCCAACATTGAAAAATAAGGCCAAAGCTCCCTTCAGTGAAGTATCGCACACGGGAAAGAAAAACAATAATTATGTTCAGTTTGTAAAGTCTTGATCTATATGCCGTGAGTGTTTTGGAGTACCTCCTCCACCCCCATCCCCCCCCCCCCCCACACACACACACACACACACACCACACACACACACACACACACACACACACACACACACACACACACACACTCCCAGACACCCCACACAATCCACCCCCACCCCCGGCACTCTGCGTGCGGCGCGGTTTCAATTCTTCGCTCCTCCCCATCCCTATCACCCCCATTCCCAGTCTTTCCACAAACAAGACACATAAGCCCCCAACACGTAAGGCTAGGTAAAGACTGGAGAGAGAGAGAGAGAGAGAGAGAGAGAGAGAGAGAGGACGGACTTTCGGCAGCAAATCGTACAGAGAGGTGGGCGGAGAGCTTTAAAGGGGAGGGAAGGGGGCAACAGAGAAATGGTGAGATGGGAGAAGGTTGTAGCCAAGGAAGAGAAGTGAAGAAGCAAGAGAGAAGGTTGTAGCCAAGGAAGAGAAGTGAAGAAGCAAGAGAGAAGGTTGTAGCCAAGGAAGAGAAGTGAAGACGCAAGAGAGAAGAGACTGGCCGCTCCGCTCCACTTGTCAGCCCACGAAAGTCAGGGTCACTGCTGTCTGTTGTTGGCCGCTCCGCTCCACTTGTCAGCCCACGAAAGTCAGGGTCACTGCTGTCTGTTGTTGGCCGCTCCGCTCCACTTGTCAGCCCACGAAAGTCAGGGTCACTGCTGTCTGTTGTTGGCCGCTCCGCTCCACTTGTCAGCCCACGAAAGTCAGGGTCACTGCTGTCTGTTGTTGGCCGCTCCGCTCCACTTGTCAGCCCACGAAAGTCAGGGTCACTGCTGTCTGTTGTTGGCCGCTCCGCTCCACTTGTCAGCCCACGAAAGTCAGGGTCACTGCTGTCTGTGGTTGGCCGCTCCGCTCCACTTGTCAGCCCACGAAAGTCAGGGTCACTGCTGTCTGTTGTTGGCCGCTCCGCTCCACTTGTCAGCCCACGAAAGTCAGGGTCACTGCTGTCTGTTGTTGGCCGCTCCGCTCCACTTGTCAGCCCACGAAAGTCAGGGTCACTGCTGTCTGTTGTTGGCCGCTCCGCTCCACTTGTCAGCCCACGAAAGTCAGGGTCACTGCTGTCTGTTGTTGGCCGCTCCGCTCCACTTGTCAGCCCACGAAAGTCAGGGTCACTGCTGTCTGTTGTTGGCCGCTCCGCTCCACTTGTCAGCCCACGAAAGTCAGGGTCACTGCTGTCTGTTGTTGGCCGCTCCGCTCCACTTGTCAGCCCACGAAAGTCAGGGTCACTGCTGTCTGTTGTTGGCCGCTCCGCTCCACTTGTCAGCCCACGAAAGTCAGGGTCACTGCTGTCTGTTGTTGGCCGCTCCGCTCCACTTGTCAGCCCACGAAAGTCAGGGTCACTGCTGTCTGTTGTTGGCCGCTCCGCTCCACTTGTCAGCCCACGAAAGTCAGGGTCACTGCTGTCTGTTGTTGGCCGCTCCGCTCCACATGTCAGCCCACGAAAGTCAGGGTCACTGCTGTCTGTTGTTGGCCGCTCCGCTCCACCTGTCAGCCCACGAAAGTCAGGGTCACTGCTGTCTGTTGTTGGCCGCTCCGCTCCACCTGTCAGCCCACG
>JAFLJL010014619.1:5000-10000 GCA_018398815.1 Conus ventricosus | reverse complement strand
TGTATGTGTGGGAGAGATTTGTTAGATCTATGATAGGGACCTTTATTTTGATGAGTGTTAGTGTGCTGGGCAGTATCTATATATGTGGGTGAGATTTTTTTTAGACCTATGACGGGGACTTTTATTCAGATGAAGTGTTTTACTTGGCAGTGTTTGTATCTGTGTGAGAGATTCGTTAGATCAATTGACGTTGGGGGTATTTGCTAGAACTGTGATTTTGGGTCTTTATTCAGATGAGTGGTGTGCTGGTCAATATCTATATCTGTGGGAGAGATTTGTTATAGATATGACGGGGATATTCAGATGAGTGCTGGTTTGCTGGTCACTGTCTGCATGTGAGGGAATGATGTGTTAGATCTGTGACAGGGATCTTTATTCTGATGGGCGCTGTGAGAGAGATTCGTTAGATTTATATGCAGGGATCTTTATTCTGATGAGTGTTGGTTTGCTGGGCAGTGTCTGTATGTATGCGAGCGTCCTGAAGACACCTTTACCGATTCGGCGAGTTGTCACAGAGACTGCAGGGTGAGTCTTCCCCCCCCCCCCCCCCCCCCCCCCCCCCCCCCCCCCCCATCTCTCTACCTCTGTCCGTTTGTCTGTCTGCCTCTCTCTCTCTCTCTCTCTCTCTCTCTCTCTCTCTCTCTCTCTCTCTCTCTCTCTCTCTCTCTCTCTCTCTCTTGCGAGTAATGGACTTAGGCAGTGTCCATGTATGTCAGGGAGTTGTGAAGGTCATGCTAGACCTTCACGGAATGGAAGGATTTGTGCTTCCACCCGTGGCGAAGCACGTGGAAACGACAGGCATTGTCATTGTAGGGAGAAGAAACCCAACAGAAGCATACTGATACATGAAAGCATGAATGAAAGTATGAATGACAGTGTGTTTGAAACTCAACAAAGTTTTAAGGAAAGACAGATTGGAAAAGTACGCTTATTTTTTTTTTTGTTTTTCATCATTGGAATGTGGGCGGCCTTTCGTCTACACTCAATGATCAACAGTTTTATGGTACATGTGTACCTTCGACTTTGTGTGTCTTGTTGAAACTGTTATGGAGAAAGTGGATTTCCATCTGTTCCCCCATCATTCTGTTTTTTGTAAATCTGCAATTAAGTTGACAAGGCAGGGAAGGAGATCAGGTGGAGTGGTGTGTTTAATTAAACAGAGTTTATGTCTTTGGTATCGAACTGAAATGTGAACAAATAATATTTTGTGTTTCTTAATCAACAAGAAACTATTTGGTTTTGAAAATGACATTGTTTATGTGTGTGTTTTATGTATTTCCCATAAATTCTCCATATTATGCAACAGTTGACACTGTAGATGGAAACAGCTCTCTTGAAGAGGTCTTAATGGACAACATATTATTACATGATAAAGTTGATATCATTTTGTTTGGAACCTGAATGGCAGAACAGCGGACATTTTCCCTTTTCAGTAGTGAGGAGTTTATTAGGTTCAGTATCAGTGCGAGAATAATGAAACAGATGTCATAAAACATAAAAAAGATTTAGGGGTGAATGTGTATAGAAGAATGTTTTTTGAATTTGTGTGTCGCTTTTAGGTTGTTTATTATAATGGAGTACGTAAAGGTGATTAAAACTGGTCGCTACACATACATGTCGGAAACAGGAAGTGTGTGAAGGGACTATTTCATAGTTTCGAAGATCTTTTTGATACGATAAGGAATTGTTGCCGTCTTCACGTGTCAGATATGATGGATTCTAACCATAGTTCACTGGAATTTTATTTTGATGCAAATTTTGACGTAATAACTATAGTAACGAATACAGTAATGTACCATCTACTATTAACTAAATAGTTTGGATTGATGATTTAGCACAACAGTTCCATGATCGCATACGTTCCAGAAAAGCAAAATAGGAAACTTAACCAAGCCAGCAGTTTGAGGGGATACTGACATAAAATCAGACCCTAGTTTTATTCAGTGAATGTAAATGGAGAACAAGCAGCTTTTATGGGGGAAAAAGATATACAAATCAGAAAAGATCAGAGAAATGGCTGATGAAGAATGTAAAACTTCTAAGCGTAATGTCGGTAAACTTTTGAGAACTTGTAGAAATTCTTCTAAAAAAAATAGAAAGGGAATTGTCACTAACTGAGAACCCCAACTGAGAAGAGAATAATGCACCTTTTGGGAAGCTAGAAAGAAAATTACAAGACATTGTTACACAGACAGAAAGAAGAAAAAAACAAAACTGTACTTCATGTACATTAATGACCAGAAAGACTTTTAGCGTAATATGAGCAGAGTTTCCAGTAAAAAATAAGTTTCATCCAAAAAAATCTCTGTTCAAGAATGGTTTCACATTTAAAGGAGTTTTAGAAAACACGATATTGATTGTAATAGAAATATTTTTACAGATGCTACTGATATTTCAGATAATTTATGAAGTAGTACCAACGGAACTGATGACAGTCAAGGGGTTGGAACTGACAGACATGAGAATGATGAGGATAATGTTTACTTTATGAACCGGGCCCATAACAAAGGAAGAAGTATACTCTCGACCAAAAAACTGAAAAGTAAGAAAGCGCAGGACCCGATGGCTTATTGGAGAGAAGAAAACAGCAGGACCAGATGGCTTTATTTTGGGAGATAGAAAAACAGCGGACAATGGGTTTATTGGGAGATAAAAGCAGCAGGACCAGATGGGTTTAAATTTGGGGAGATAGAAAGCAGCAGGACCAGATGGCTTTATGGAGGATAGAAAGCAGCAGGACCAGATGTTTTTTGGAGAGATAGAAAAGCAGCGGACAGATGGTTTATTGGAGAGATGGAAAGCAGCAGACAGTGGTTCATTGGAGAGATATGAAAAAATGCAGAAATGACGTCCCTTGATTTCCTAGTAAAAACTTCAAGATATTGACACAATTAATATCCTGATTTTGGAAAGAATCTTATTATTCCATTGTTAAGAAAGGCATGAAAGCCCAAATGATTACAGAGAATTTCGCTATCAATATAAGTAGCAAAATGTTTTAAACTCTGTAATTATTCAAGATCGTGAATGGGGGCGATCAAAACAATATTACGGTGAAATTTAAAAAGGGTTTAACAAAATTGTTCTACAATCGATCACATGTTTACATGGTTGGCAAGTAGTACAAAACAATTTTCGTCTAGTGGAAAATATTTCGTTCTTTATTGATTTCGAGAAAACTTTAAACCATTTCAAGAAACTACCCGTGGCCGATTTTTATTGAAAATGGAATTGGGTAAAATCTACAGATTTAAAGAAATATGTATGAAATTGGGAAGGTCGGGTTCGCTGGGTACACAGTAACAGGCTACATTATATTGCACTAAGGGTGTGAAACAAGGTAGTTTGTGGTCTCTTGTGTTTCCTGTTATAAAGAACTCGCTCTCGATATTATTAATAATGGTAAGACATGTGTTAGCGAGTATTGACTTCATTGAATGTTTATTCTTTGTTGCGATGAGGATTTATTGTCAGAAACTGTGGTTGGCTAAACAAACCCCTTTGAGTACTCGTCAAGAACTGCGTTCCAGTTTACAGCTAAAGTCAATTTGGAAAATTTAGCATAGTAATCTTTAGGAAAGGTGGGTATTTAGCAAGTACTGAGAGATTGTTTTATAATAACATAGAGATGTACGTAGTAGATTCTTATCAATATGTAGGCATCCTGTTTTCAACACGACTGAGTTTTTAGCATGCAGGCCAAGATTTAGCAAGTAAAGGGAAACGAGCTGCCACCAGCATTATTTGCAAGTTGTATCAGCTAAATAACAACTCTTTGAAATTGTATTTGAAGCTTTGTGATTCTCAGATCCAATCCATACTTCTATATGATGCTGAGATTTTGGGTTTAGAAGATGCTTAATCTGTTATTTTAAGTGTTCATTTACTTGTATTAATGAAGTATCTAGGGGTTGTTATTAAAACACCAAACGACCTTGTGTATGGTGAATTGAATCGATTCCCATTAACGATTCATTCTAGTGTTTCTTGCATTAGATACTCATTGAAACTGACTCAAATGGAGGAGCATAGACTACCTTCCGAAGCGTATAAAACATATTAAATTTGGCTAATAGAGGAAACATTTATTGGGCTTCAAAAGTTCGTGATGTTTTGAAAAGTTATGGCTATGTATGGGAATACCAAGGCGTGTGGTGCATAAATTCCTTTATAAAGATGTTTAAACAGCCTAGTCGACTGCAGGTGGCAGAACTGTAATTTATCATATAAATTATAGCGACAGATTTATAGAATACAGGAAATTCAAGACAACGTATGATCTGGAGCCATACTTACAATTGGGTTTAGACATATTTCTTCAATACGTTCTGACAAGATTTAGATTTGGAGTGTCTGATTCAACAGTACAAGATACAAAGGAATGGTGAATGTGTTGACAAAATGCCCGTTGTGCACATCTGCCACTGATCATGAAATTCACTTTTGTTTTTTGTATGTTGTCCTGCTTTTGACGATTTGAGACAGTTTAATCCATCCAAAATATTATAACAATCCCAGTGACTTCAGATTAACGTTGCCTTTAGCATCACGAAATGCACAGATCAGCAACACACACACACACACACACACACACATATATATATATATATATATATATATTGAATTATAAACAAAGCTTGCTCTTATGTCTTAGATTGAAGAAATAGGGGGAGATACGCATTCATACATGCAGTTGCAGATGATTCTGCCTAACTAACAGTATGTGCTTGAGTGGGTGGATGGGGAAAAATAAAATAAATGCTTCTCAAAATGAGCCTTCAGCAAGCTTATATTCTCCAAGGGGGAGAGACATCCTCCAATAGGGAGGGAAACTCACTAACATATAACTCCTGGTCATATTACCGATATTTCGAAACTTGGTGGTTTCTCCTCAGTGACCGCGGAAAGTGGTAATTTGACTCCTCTGCCTTTTCAGTTTTAAGAAGAATGCAATCCCAGAAAAGGCTGGTGTGCAATACTGTAGTGTGTTTGTTGAGTTT
>JAFLJL010014618.1:7500-10556 GCA_018398815.1 Conus ventricosus | reverse complement strand
CTGTTTATTATGCTATGCCTCATTACTGTTTTACTATGCTATGCCTCATTACTGTTTACCATGCTATGCCTCATTACTGTTTACTATGCTATGCCTCATTACTGTTACTATGCTATGGCTCATTACTGTTCTATGCATGCCTCATTACTGTTTACTAGTATGCTATGCCTCATTACTGTTTACCATGCTATGCCTCATTACTGTTTACCATGCTATGCCTCATTACTGTTTACCATGCTATGCCTCATTACTGTTTACTATGCTATGCCTCATTACTGTTTACTATGCTATGCCTCATTACTGTTTACTATGCTATGCCTCATTACTGTTTACCATGCTATGCCTCATTTACTGTTTACCATGCTATGCCTCATTACTGTTTACTATGCTATGCCTCATTACTGTTTACTATGCTATGCCTCATTACTGTTTACTATGCTATGCCTCATTACTGTTTACCATGCTATGCCTCATTACGTTTACTATGCTATGCTCATTACTGTTTACCATGCTATGCTCATTACTGTTTACTATGCTATGGCCTCATTACTGTTTACTATGCTATGCCTCATTTACTGTTTACTATGCTATGCCTCATTACTGTTTACTATGCTATGCCTCATTACTGTTTACTATGCTATGCCTCATTACTGTTTACTATGCTGATGCCTCATTACTGTTTACCATGCTATGCCTCATTACTTTTTACTATGCTATGCCTCATTACTGTTTACTATGCTATGCCTCATTACTGTTTACCATGCTATGCCTCATTAACTGTTTACTATGCTATGCCTCATTACTGTTTACCATGCTATGCCTCATTACTGTTTACTATGCTATGCCTCATTACTGTTTACTATGCTATGCCTCATTACTGTTTACTATGCTATGCCTCATTACTGTTTACTATGATATGCCTCATTACTGTTTACTATGCTATGCCTCATTTTAAGATGACACCTTTTAGACCAATCAAAACCGAAGTTACCTGTATTTGTTATTGTTCATATCTCTTTGTTTGACTAGAATCAAGATCAAAAAGACTGTGCCAGTGACGAATAAATGTTCATGTGTGTTTGTGTATTTCTCCAGTTGTTGTTACTGTGTTCAGGCCTCGGCTGCAGGGAATATCTTCAAGCTTAGAACAACCTTTTTTTCTGCGGAGACTTGTTTGCTCTGCGTGCTATGTGTTTATGTTTCTACTCGGCGATTTCGTGTTGTAAGCAGCATTCTTTTGGAGGTATGGGCGTCCAATCATTTCATCATGGGAGCAAGAGTTACCCTACTTGTTTGTTCTCTACTGTGCACTGTTCCACGCCTCATTTCAATTTCCCTTAACTGTGGGTTCCAGAAGTGCATGGTAAACCATGTGCCGGAATCAAAGTTAAAACAGCACCGGAAACAAAAATGTTTCTGCCACTTTGGTGGGGCCTAAAACTGATTGTTGATAATGTATTGGGACAGTATCATACTGATTATATATTCTTTTTCTGAAAAAAAAACTCAGGCCTTCTACATTATATGATGAACATTAAAAAAAACCCACTCCCTAAAGAGGAGGCGATAATTATGTTTGCAGCGTTTCTCGTTAGTGGTGTTGAGATAATTAAAAAATACATAATACATGCATAAGCAAACAGATAACACATAAATGAATACATAAACAATAACTACATAAGTAAATAAATAAACAAATGAAAAGATAAATGAATGAATGAATGAATAACTGACAACAACAAAAAATAGAATGCCTTAAAGTGTGTATACTAGAGAGAGAGAGAGAGAGAGAGAGAGAGAGAGGAGAGAGAGGAGGAGAGATGAGAGAGAGAGAGAGAGAGAGAGAGAGAGATTCTTGCCAGATTCAGCTCACAGTCGAGTCCATTGACACCAGCACCAGGTCTAGACGGTTTGAAGATCGACCGACCCTCGGGGCCATGAGGAGATAATAAAGATGCAAATCGTGAAGGGATAATCGAGTCTGATCTCCAAGATTCTATACCCCGAAGAGAACATTAGAGAGCTCTCGATGACGCGACTTCTGTTCTCTAATAGTGACGGACACGACTTCCAGCTTAGGCTTTAGCGTTGAGGTCTAGAAGCTCGTGGAAAACCTTGACCTACATTCAAACTTAAACGCAGCACTGGGTATAATTTCCATTCTTTGGAGGGAGCTAGAAGCGCTAGCCAAAATTGTGCCTGGACTGTGTAGTTCCAGCTACCGCTTCCTTGAAGTCAGTCACTCTACATTATATGGTGCAAGGTAAAAACATCTTATCCCACAGGGAAGCTTATATTTTAAGAGCGTTTCTAATAAACGGTGTCTCTGATAAAGGTAGAACAAAGGAGAGGAGAAAACAAAACCCACTAAAGTGCGTCTACGAGACACAGAGAGAAAGAGAGAGAGAGAGAGAGAGAGAGAGAGAGAGAGAGAGAGAGAGAGAGAGAGAGAGAGAGAGAGAGAGAGAGAGAGAGGGAGGGAGGGTGTGAGAGGGGGGGGGGAGAGGGAGAGAGAGAGAGTGGTGAGGAGAGAGAGAGGGAAAGAGGGAGAGAGGGAGAAACAGACAGACAGACAGATAGAGAGAAAGACAGACAGACAAAGAAGTAAATTGCTGCATAGATTCCAGCTGTATTGTTAAGTAATGGATCACAAAAGAAAGTAAGTGTAGATTTTCCAGGAAATAGATAAAATGCACATAGACAAAGAACGCACAGACGCACAAATAAAGGATGCACACACACGCACACGCACACGCACGCACGCACACTCACACGCACGCACGCTCGCACGCATACCCCCCCCCCCCCCCCCCCCCACCACACACACACCACATGCACGCACGTACGTACGCCTGTATGCCTCTCATTTGGTACTTCTTCTTCTTCTTCTTCTTCTTCTTCTTCTTCTTCTTGTAGAACCTCTTTTATGTTTCTGACCGTTTTTATTTCAACCTGTAAATGCCCACATCTATTTTGTGGAGAGTCTAAACAAGACAACAATGTGTGTGTGTGTGTGTGTGTGTGTGTGTGTGTGTGTGTGTGTGTGTGTGTGTGTG
>JAFLJL010014616.1:0-5000 GCA_018398815.1 Conus ventricosus | reverse complement strand
ATCAATCGAAGTTCAATTTCTCATGGTGCGAAGAATTTCAATAACCCTTTGCTTCCCTTCTTGCGATTTCTGTCCAGCCCGGACATCAAACTTATGTAGTGTAAAAACAATGCCTAAATATCTATATTTATTGTTACCCGTATCTCCTCATCCTCCATACCACCATATTCCTTTGCAGAGAGGTACTCCCTAATGGAAAACTATAATATTAGTTTTGTCTTAAATTTACAACCAATTGGCATTCTATCTGCTTCATATTTAAGTACATTAATTGATTTTGCAACCCTATAAACAGTGTCGGTCTGCTCATAATATCCACATCACGGCAAATACAACCAGAAACATTCAATTCCTCCAGAGATTAAGCTTGAATGCCTTGTCTTTCAAGTTTTGATAACTCCACAGCAAGTCGTTGATGAAAAATGAAAATAGTGGGGGCTTAGCACACATCCTTGTTGACACCTCTTGGAAAATTGAAATATTGTGATAATAGCATTTATCACGCTACACAGGCTTGAACGGTATTATAGAATCCCTCTCAGCGATTTATAGTTTACCATCCACACCAGATTTCCTCAGCACTCCCATAATAGGTTTCTGTTAACTGAGTCAAAGGCCTTCCGGGGAAGTCAACAAAGCCACGTATATTTTTGAATTTCTGGAGGAGATATTTTTGAACTAACAATACAAAGTGAAATTATGGTCAAGGGTGGTGCTATATCCACTTCTAATAACCAGCTGCTCTTCAATAATTTGTTCTTCTCTTTTCCGCACCTTAGTAGACTCTTGAATTCAAAATACTGTATAGATCTTGCCTAATACACTGACAGACTTACGCCTCGATAATTATCTGGGTTATGAGGTCACCTTTTTTATGTAATGGTATTATGATGGTTTGTGGACACTGGAGTTGGAAATGTCCCAGACTCCGAAAAGTTTGTTAAAAAGAGCACAGAACTCAATATACCGAATTATTTGCGTTTTCTAGCATTTATTTACAATTTCCGTCTGGGCCAGCACGTTACCGACTTCTTTTTAATACTTTTATTGCTTTCTTCTACTTCACTTTTGTTTTGGGTCATTAAACAGGGGTTCTTGCATATTTTCATTATTGGGAGTCAGTATGACTATCCTCATCGTAAGTATTATCAGAGAGTTAAAAACACCGTTAATAAAATGATCATGCCATTGTTTTATTGAAATTTCAATATATACTAGTGACTTTCTGTTAATCGTTCTAAAGAGTTGACCAAAACGTTTTAGGGTCTCTAACTGATCTTTTAATTTTTTCTAGTTCTGGATACGATCAAATATTCCCTTTCTCTCTCTTTAGCTTGCTATATTCTTTCCGTGCGTTTACATATATTGCCTTCGATAATTAACGTCAGTTTAGAACGCTAGGTTAAATTCTCTGAAGGCCCTTAATACTCGTCTTTTTAAGTACTTCACATTCCCCATCAATCCGTCATCTTTTTGTTTTTTCTCTTCCCCATGTACGCACCATACATGCACAGCAGCACCATACATCGCCACCCGGTAAACACATCTAGACATTCATCACATCATACATCAATCCATCGTTCGTTGCTTCAAGCATTCCTTAAACATGTCAGATTCCAATTCATCTGTAAGCTGGGCATTCTCATCATTCCAATACAATCTTCCTCTTCTCCACCCTCTTCATTTTCTTTCTTTCTCTTCCGTCATTCTTTCTTCCATCTCAGTCACCGGTAGGATGCAAGAGAGTAGATTATCACTAACAACAATCAAAATCAATTGCAAATTCTTCAGACACAATAAACTAATCAATACACGACTACCGTGTGTTGATACATATGTAAAATCGCCCGCGTGGATCTCTCCAAAATCCATTCAATTGACTAAGTCAAACATGAAACAGAAATCTAAAAGCGTTTGACCAAAATCATTTCACATTTCCATCTTTGAACTGTCTTAGATACATCTCTTCATTTTCTCTGCTATCCAGTGTGGGATTAAAATTACTTTTCAGGTTTTCAATGGTGGGTGCGCACACTCCCTTGTTCTGGCGTTCAAATCTCCTCATAAGATTATGTTACATTTCCATTCTGGATTAGATGCTGCAAATTTTTTTTCTAAAATAAGTATCACATTTTTCACATCAGTTGTAGTTATAAAATGACATACTTCTGGGGGAATTAATTTGCAATCAATATTACATCGTTATCCCATATCAAATATACTTTCCTCAATTTCAAAACAACAAGTTGTCACATGTTAGTTCAATTCGTTTACCAAGTGAGAATAATCGTTTTTTAACAAGTAATAAAACTCCACCGGTTTTCTACCAAATAATGACAATTTTTTGCTGGGCAGAGCTAAATTTTACAGAGTCATGAAAAAAGTAATGAAGTCAAAAAAGCATGAGTAGCCAAAGGTTTCAGTTAGACACACGAATCAAATGAACACACAGAATTTACAAAGATGCATCATGTAATTTACTACACAGGTTTTCAACATTTTTATTTAAGGAAACGATAAAACTGCGCGTTGATAAAGCCTGTCCTATTTATTGGAGGTTGACCAGAAACGCAAAGAACAGAACGCTGTCGCTGTCACTGTCACTGGTCGCGCGACCGTGTGTTGCCACTCCTTGACAGAACTCGACATCATTCCTCTTCCTTTTCCTACACTCTCGAGTCTCTCCTTTTGCTACATCAATCGACTTACTGCCCCCCCCCCCTGCCCCAGAACGTGTGTGTAGGGATGTGGTGGGTACGGCGGTTGTTGGGGGTGAGGCGGGGGTAACCAATTCTAATGAATAAGGTGATATACACATGGTACCACACACACACACACACACACACACACCCACTCACACTCACACACACACACACACCACACACAACATCCCCAATCCACTCACACACACATACCACCCACATATGAATAGAATGCTATCTCCTTTTATTGTTGGTCGTGAAGGGGGGGGGGGGGCGAGGAAGAGAGAGAGAGAGAGAGGGTGAGAGAAGAGAGGAGATGAGGGAGAGAGGAGAGAGAGCGATTTTCGTGTATAGGTGGGAATATGTTGACACCTCCCCTAACCCTCCCAGTTAGTACGTTAAACCATCCCCTTCTTCCTCCACCCTCATAGCATCAACACCTTAAAGTAACATTACCAACCCACCACTTCCAATCTACGCCCCCCACAATATCCTCACAAACACACCACATACTTCCTTATCTCCTACTATTCACCTCACACTTAACTTATTAGCTATCTTAATTTATGCATTTATTATCATTATTTTCATTTTCTTGTTTTGTTTATTTTTTTATTGTTATGTTTTAAATTTATTTTTTTAAATGTTTCCTTTATTTATTTATTTGATTGTATTATAAAAATTTATTTTCTAAATTGTTTCTGTATCATGCTTTCTTACTCTTAACCATTCAATATTGTGTTAGCAGTTATCATTCAGTAAAATGCTCCTTGCTTGTATTGATACTACCACTAGCATTGACTCTCAATCGCCTTCGCCTCTGGGACTGTTGCACGGCAACCCTGCTGCTTAAAGATTCCATCTAAACCACTCTCCTTTCTCCATACCCATACTTATTGACACCTAATTGATCCTGTCTTCCCTCACACCCCCCCCCCCCCCCCCCCCCCCCTCCCCCCCCCCCCCTCAATATTTTGACCTTTAGTAGTATTCCTTTAGTATTATTATTATCAGCATTTACGACTTTGACTCACTAACTATTTCCCCGTCCACAGCCTCGTTCTCATTCAACGCCTTTCTTCTTGCGCTGAACCTAAACGATCTGAAGTCGATCAAAGCTAGTGAATTTTCGTTGTTTTATTCGTTTATATATCACCAGGACGTAAGACTAAGAGGTCGAAACGCCGGTGTGTTTTTGTCTTGTGACTCGTTTGCCCACGTTCTCTGGGCGGTTTCGCTTACATTATTTAAGATTTGTTTAGATTTCCGCCCTGCAGTCGTTGGACTTTGCCAACTAGATCTATTTTCGTTTTGTTTTTCCCACGGGATACCATTGGCTGCTGTTTTGTGAAAGTGCAAGAAGTTCCTTTATATCTGGCAGGTATTTATGCAAGCCTTCTCCCGCAGGTGCTCAGTTTAAAGTCTCATCGAAAGGACTTTACTCGCCACTGCAGCTCAGAGTCAAACAATCACAAGCAGAAGAAGGATTCCCTGGCTGATCTTTTCCAACTTTGATACTCTGCTTTCAGGGATAGAATGAGTTGATGATCTAGCTTTAAAACACAACAACAACCTCTCCCAACTTTCTAACTTACCGTAAAGTGAATACAGAAACGTTGCTGTGGTCTGGCTATACGATCATAGCAAGGCTCCCAACGAATATAAGGAGGCACTGAAGAGAAGAGCCATGTCATTCTAGATTCTGTAACGTTCTTGAGGGGCTTCCTGGGTTCGTGCTTCTCTCTCTTCTCTCTCTTCTCTCTCTCTCTCTCTCTCTCTCTCAGTTTGTGAGTAGTGTGTGTGTGTGTGTGTGTGTGTGCGTGCGTGCGTTGCGTGCGTGGCGTGCGTGCGTGCAGTGTGTGTGTGTGTGTGTGTGTGTGTGTGTGTGTGTGTGTTGCAAATGAGTACAGTAAAGACATGAAAAGAGATAATAAACTTCTGCAACAGGTTTTAAACCTCTACGTAATCTCTTTCTCTTCTCTCTCTCTCTCTCTCCTCTCTCTCTCTTCTCTCTTCTTCTCTCTCTATCTTCTCTCAACACCACACAACACACCACACACAAACAACAACACACAACACACACCAGTCATCATTTCTGACCAGTAGCCGCCACAGAGATAGATCTGTAAAAATGTGAGCAGAGAGAAGAATGTAATATTTTGGTGGTAAGAACGTGGATGTGGAAACCGAATGCAAAGTACAATGACATACACCGTTCTGCCTACTATACTGTGTTGAAAGACCGAAGAAAGGTATCGACAGTCTGGCAAATATCAGTTCGCACGTGATTTAGGGGCC
>JAFLJL010014615.1:39620-64274 GCA_018398815.1 Conus ventricosus | reverse complement strand
CCAAACACACCCGAGCACAGTCAGACATGGCTGACACTACAGAGAAAAAGACAGACAGGGCTGACACTACAGAGCACAGACAGACATGGCTGACACTACAGAGCACCTACAGACATGCTGACACTACAGAACACGACAGACATGCTAACACTACAGAGCACAGACAGACAGACTGACACTACAAGCACTGACACACATGGCTGACACTACAGAGCACAGACAGACATGGCTGACACTACAGAGCACCTACAACATGGCTGACACTACAGAACACAGACAGACATGGCTAACACACAGAGCACAGACAGACATGACTGACACTACAGAGCACTGACAACCAGGCTGACACTAGAGTACATACAGACATGCTGACACCACAGAGCACAGACATGGCTGACACCACAGAGCACAGACAGACATGGCTGACATTGTTTTGAACAGCAGCACACCAAAAATGAATACGCCAGGGCCTGCTTAAGAGTCGAGTAATTATAGACTTGCGCAATTAGATTTGGTTTAGAATCTTTATTGTGTCTGAAAGTTGATTATCTTGTATCAACAGACATGTTGACACCACAGAGCACAGACAGACATGGCTGACACTACAGAGCACAGACAGACATGGTTGACACCAAGAGCACAGACAGACATGCTGACACCAGAGCACAGACAGACATGGCTTACACCCAGAGCACAGACAGACAGGGCTTGACACCAACAAAGAGCACCGACAGACATGGTTGACACCACAGAGCACAGAAAATGGTTGACACCATAGAGCACAGACAACATGCTTACACCCCAGAGCACTGACAGACATGCTGACACTACAGAGCACAGACAGACATGGCTGACACAACAGAGCACCGACAGACATGGTTGACACCCAGAGCACAGACAGACATGGCTGACACCAAAGCACACAGACATGGCTGACACTACAGAGCACAGTCAGACATGGCTGACACTACAGAGAACAGACAGACATGGCTGACACAAACAGAGCACAGACAGACATGGCTGACACTACAGAGCACCTACAGACATGGCTAAACACTACAAACACCCGACAGACATGGCTAACACTACAGAGCACAGACAGACATGACTGACACTACAGAGCACTGACACACATGGCTGACACTACAGAGCACAGACAGACATGGCTTACACTACAGAGCACCTACAGACATGGCTGACACTACAGAACACCGACAGACATGGCTAACACTACAGAGCACAGACAGAACATGACTGACACTACAGAGCACTGACAACCATGGCTGACACTAGAGTACAGACAGACATGGCTGACACCACAGAGCACAGACAGGGCTGACACCACAGAGCACAGACAGACATGGCTGACATTGTTTGAACAGGCAGCACACCAAAAATGAATACCCCCAGGGCCTTGCTCAAGGAGTAGAGTAATTATAGACTTGCGCAATTAGATTTGGTTTGAGAATCTTTATTGTGTCTGAAAGTTGATTATCTTGTATTTCTTTCATATGTCCATCAAGGTACAAGCCAGGTGGTTCCACGAAGGCAGATTAAAATCAAAGGAATGGGACTATTTGTGAGCTTCCACTGGCGCAAAGATAGGATCAGGGGTGAGTGCAAAGGTCTGAAATTTGACGTCAACTAAGGGAAGGTGATATATTTGAAGATTGTGATTTCATCGTGAAAATCCTCCACCCCCCTCCCCCCCCCCCCCCCCCCCCCTCCCAAACAAGGAAAGTAATTGGTGGGAAGTTGCTCTTTTGATCAATTATCAGTCTAACATCAAATGCTGGATCAAACGTATAGTAGGTCTCAAAACACTTGCATGGATTATTATAGTGTTTTAGTGCAAAATCCTAATTGGGCGTGTGGCCACCACAGCGAGATATAATATGAATAACACTACAGATGACAGGGAGACAACCCTGACACCACAGAAAACGAAACACACCGATAGGAAAAACCAGGCTGTCTGAATCATTCTCTCCCCTTTCTTCATTTTTCTTTTTTTTCCCCCCTCTTCACTGTCACTGAGCGAAGAAGGGAGGCGGGTGGGGGCTTAGTGGTTGCAGGGGATAGAATGGGGCTTTCCCGGTTTTTTTTTTTTTTTTTTTTTTTAAAGAAATGAAAACAGGTCCTTTCAAGAGTTTGCTCACGGAAGATGACGTGAAAGGACAGGTCTGTCGGAACTACTGCCCATGTTTGTTCAGTCAGCCTGGGAAAAAACGCAAAAAAGCGACCGGGGAGTACAGAGTGCTGGAAGGGTGAGGGATGAAGGGTGGGGTGGGGTAGCTACTTGCTTTCTGATCGTCCCTGATACCAGTCGACCAGAGTCTATGACCTGTGGCCCTTCCCTGATAACACCAAACAGTCTCTGCAGCTTTCTTCAACGTCCCATTTTGAAAAAAAAAAATGGCGTGGCGGGGTGGGCCTTCCGGGAGTAAAGGGAGGTCATTCAGCTGTAGGGGTTATAAAGGGGAAAGAAAGACCAGTTTAATGCCGTCCGCGTCCTTGAACGAGACAGATATACTATAGAGACCTTTTTCTTCAAAATCCTACTGTAAAAGCGGAAAGTTCCACCTGGGAAAAATCATTCCATCAATTTCATACCCATTTTTATGATGAATTTTTCATTTAGTTAATGGGAGAAAAGCCCATCTTTGTCTGTCTTGATAAATCGTCTTCGTTCTCAAATACAGTGAATACAAATGCCTCTGTCTTTCGTCCAACAATTTCGCAGCTATTTTCTTACAGGGTAAGCAAGCATTCGCAAGAATGAGGAGGCTCTCATGTGAAAGTCTAATGTACAGGATACGTGTGTGTGTGTGTGTGTGTGTGTGTGGGGTCTAGCCCATGAGAACTGCCCGTGAGGTTTTAGTAAACACGCGAGAAGGCACAGTGGTAGAGGGATACAGAGGGACGAGTGTTGTTTATTGCCCCTACCTCTCCTTCCCTCCCCCCCCCTCCCCCCTCCCCCCTCCCCCCCCCCTCTCTCCCCGGTCCAAAAAAAATCATCAGTCAAAGACCAAAACGCATGTGTTTTCCAACGAGACCAAATCAATATCTGTTCTGGGCTAACGTAATCGATTTTCATTAAACTATAAATCCATGATAAAGTTAATTACGCAGATAAGTCGGCTTTAAATCATGTCTGTGAACAACATGTCCATGGATTGCAATATTTACACCTCCTGACATGTGTATTTTTCCTTCAATCGTTTTTCCTTCTTTCTTTCTTTTTTAATTTTTTTTTCTCCATTATTCATTAAAAGTCTGAAGCAATTCTTGAAGGCTGGCAGGACACGGGGAAGTGGCGGGAAAATGCGGTCTACAAACGGAAAATATGCAAGACACAGACAGAAAAGTCAACCGCAATAACAGGGAGACAAACAACAAGAGAAGACAAAAGCTCTGCTGTAGCCTCTCTCCTCCCTCCCCCCCCCCCCCCCCCCCACACACACCCCACACACACACGCGCGCCCTACCCTTCTTTCCTCCCAACCCCATCCCAGCGCCACAGACAAACGCTCCGTACTCAGTTCACAGACAGCACGCGGTACTCAATGCAACAACAACCTGCCCTCTATCGTGGAAAACGGCCTGAAGACCCAAGGGACGCCACTCCAATCTTCCAGCGCGCCATGGGCCTCTCCCAAGAGATTGGCCGCATCCGATTGGAACTAAAGCCCGCCCGACAAATGACCCCCGTGTTCTAAACCTCCCTGCCGTCAGATAGGCCCCGACGACCAAATAAAGGCGATTCACTCCCGCCGCGCTGCTATCGGCAGATTTAATTGCCCGAGAGGTCGGCGAAGGTTTATCGTTCTTCAAGTTGGCCGCAAGTCGTTGTGGAGAGTGTCGCTGGGTCTGCCCCTATCGTGCCTCTCGGGATGAAAGTGGTCTCCCCTTATCGGGATTCCGAAATTCTCACCCCCCCCCCCACCCCCCCCCCCCCCCCCCCCCCCCCCCCCCCGGGCACGAGGCTGGTAGTGACACTTCCGAAATGGAAGTTATTGTTGTGTCGTCGGTCACCGTCGTTGTTTCTTTCCCTTGTTTTACTTCCCCTTGTTTCTTTCTCCCCCCCCCCCCCCCCCCCCCACCAACCCCTCTCATCATCGGACTTCGTCCCCCTCTATACTCATTCTGCAACTTTGTGTTTCTCGGTGTTCAATCAGAAAAGACTAGTTGTTCCCATTAGACTACAGACGTTCCGGCAGAACACCAGTCGTTCCTCATAACACCAAGCTGCAAACTATAGACGCAGGGAAAACTGATAATCAACCAAATTTTATTACATTGGGCATTGTGAACATCACAATATCAGAGGCACAAAAGAGAGCAAGAGCAAAAGGAAAACATTCTGAGTTATTATTAAGTTAAATAAAAAATAATTCTCTTAGCGCTGCGCGCGCGCGCGCTCACACCCCACTGCACCACACACACAACCCACACACACACACACACACACACACTACACACACACACAACACACTCCTCTCTCTCTCTCTCTCTCTCTCTTTGTGTTCTACCTACTCATTTACTATCGCAAGACCACATCGTGTTACTACAACAATTCGCCCCATGTTTCAGAAATGACTGATCTGTGTGGCTCATGAATCATATTGGCCCTTCAACTGAATGTCCGACTAAATTGTGTTTCTCATTATACCTGGCGTTCGGTGGATGTGACTGATTGGAGAGGCGCTCCAAAGTGAACGCTATTGTGCCATACAGACTTGGACCTATAGACATTTTAATCTATTATCAACATATATCTGTGTGTTCAGATACATATGAGTTGGAGATTCTGTGCGTGCAACAAAGGAAATTGTGCTTTTTTAGACTTGCAGAACGTCGTCCTGTACAACCTGACAGCAATAGTTAGAGTGCACATTAAATTGTAAGTGCATTCTCAGTCCACGCTATTTTTCCGAACCACATGCTGTGGTACCTAATCTAACAGTTTGTTTTGATAGATTTTTCATGTTTTTTGTTGTTGTTATTGTTGGCGGTTTTTTTGTTGTGGTTGTTGTTGTTGTTGTTTTCATTATTTATTTTTTTCTTTTTTTGTACTGTCCTTATCTTCCCCTTTCTTTTTGTTTTTATCCTTTACTGTATTGCACACCAGGACATAAAATGACCACAACCAAGAACTCATGGCCCATCGCGAGATGGACTGAGAATTTGCCATTTAAATATCAATAGTGCAGTCAGTACGATCTCTGATAGCTCGACCCCGAATCTAACCACCAAACCATTCCAAAGTTCTGGGTCCTCCGACTCAAGAACTAAAAAAATACCTACATTAGTGATAAGATGTAGCATCCCAGGTTATAATACCGTTTTTCGAAAAGACCCTACTAAATACAAAGAGACAGGTCTTCTAGTGTATGTCAGTGTTCTCTCAACTTCAAACCTTTCCCTCCTAGAACAGCATGACGTAAAGCGTGTGGATCCAAATCACACTGAACAAATCACTGTCCCATTTAATCGGGTTTTTTGCTATCGTGGAACCCAGCAGAAAGAGCAGCTGACTGATAAATTGTTACTATGATGGACGCAGTTTTCCTTAGAATTTAAAGAGATTGTTTAACTCGGTGACTTCAATGTAGCTCTTTTTTGAAATAAAAACAGCCTATGAGCCCAACGATAAGGTGATGATTTTACATCAGATTATCAAAACACCCACCAGAAGTAACACCAACTCAAAGACAACTCTTGACCATATCAATTCTCCAATGAAAAATAACAAACTATAAGCTTGTGTACCAGTCTTCTCTTCTAGTGATCATTACCCATTGGTTGAGTTACCTGGTCTAAACATTGGGAGTGAAAATCCAAAACCAGGCCCCCACAACCCATAACCTATCGTTCTCTCAAAATTTAAAACGACAAACATTTTTGCTTTATTTAATGAACTCTGAACTTAATACAGTATACAATATTGCTGATCTATTCAGCGATTGACGACTTTTGGATCGGGGGGGGGGATCGTGGTACAAGAAGTCTATAACAGGACATGCTCCGTTACAAAACAATCAGAGTAAAGCATATTCCCAAACTACCCGTGTACACGAAAGAATTACAGGAGGCATGCTACCTTAGAGACCTTTTGAAAGAACATGCTATGAAGAAAGAATCAAGATCACTAAAAATGCAAAAACTCTCGAAGCGCAGGGAAAAAAACTAAATACTATCGCGAGATATTACTTCCAAACAACATCCAAAACTGGTTTGGCAAGCAATAAACCAAGCTTACAAAAAATAACAGTTTTCTTCTTCAAAATCAAGACTGTTATCAAGGTATTTCTGCTGAACAACTTAACACTCACTTCTCGACCATTCCAGATACATTGTTACTATGATCATCAAGCCTCATAATGAACTTAAAGAACTCCCTCAATTTGTCACGACAAAATAAATCACGTCTGATCAACACCTCACTCAAAACTGTGCACGAGTGAATCAGTACCTACTTCATCTCAAACAGTTCCGAACACGTGGACTAATGGCATAATGGCAAAATCTGAAACTGCTCGGCTCCAGTTATAACTGACACGTTAACGTATATCCTTAATCTGTGCATAGATATAAGTATTTCCAAATGCATTCTAAAAGCAAAAGTTATACTATCCATTCATAAAATTCTGGTGATAATACTGATCCTTCAAACTACAGACAATATCAATCTTACCTATGCTTACCAAAACCTCTAGAAAAGCATTTTAAATAAACACATCCTTCATCAATCAACTAGTACGAATTGCTCCACCCGGACAGTCTGTTTCAGACAGAAAACATTCCTGCCATTTCTCATAATCAATCTTGTAATGGTGGCTAATAATATTAATACAACAGATATGAGGTGTCTTATCGTTTAGTGTTAAATAAAGCATTCGATGTCAATTGGACCACAATCTCCTTATTCGAAAACTGGAGATATACGGTCTTTCAATATCCGCCCTTATCCTTCTAAAAATCAATACATCAAAAAACGATCAACAATGGCGGCGTATCGGGGACGGCTGTCTCTCTAATAACAACTCTTTAGTATGGCGTTCCCCAAGCTCCATTATTAGGCCCGCTACCATCTCAATCTACAATTTAATGACCTAGCCCCTACATGTGAGATCTACGTGCTACCTCTTTGCAGCTGACACCACAATTCACACCACCAAATGATCCTTCCAGTCTTTCAAAACATTTGCAAGAAGAGTACCACGACCCTTGTAAAATGGACCGAAACTAAATCATATGTCACTCCACCCTCAAAAAACAAAACTCATGTACATTACAACTAAGGCAAAAAAGACAAAAGCTCACCAATGATTTCCTCCTATACACCTCATCATGACTTGTGGAACAAGTCACTCATCATAAAGGATAAGGACTAATAATTGACATAGTCGCAGCTGGAATCCCCACATAACGTACTATGCACAAAGCACTCCAGAATATCTATCAGCTCACCAAAAATCCAAACACTTTCTTGACCTTCATTCACGAAAACTTTTTTCCATCTCATATTCAGTCTCATGTTGATTATGCACTCGAACTATATGGGATCTGCAAATGCAAACACACTAAAACCATTGTTCATCCTACATAACGAGCGCCAAACTATCCATCAGAAAAAACTAGCCTCGAAAGCCTCTGAGTAATAAACATCTTCAGCATTCATCCATTCAGCCAAAACCTCAAATACAACAAGTGCTAATGATGCACAAGATTCTACCGGGAATGCTCCAACACTGTAAGGAGAACGATTCTTCAAAAAGTCTCCGTCGAGAAACTCCCACAAACTCCATATCCCAACCCCCAGAATGGACCTATTTAAATCAAGTCTACCGTACTCAACCCTTTGTGAACTCCCTTCCAGAATACATCAAACAAATCCATTGTACCACAACATTCAAAAATACTTACCTTACCCCTCTTCTGCGGTAAAAAATAATAATGAAAAAAAACAACAAAAAAAACAAAAACCATAAGAAATACCAAATATAATATATTTATAAGATATAGTATATAAATATATATCTATATATATAATATATATATATATATAATATAATATAATTATAATGCCTATATATATATATAAAATATCATATATAATTAATATATATAAATGTGTATTGTGTGGTATTTATGTCATGGGTATATGTGTGTGTTTAATATATATATGTGTGTGTTGTGTGGCGGTGGGGTGTGGTATACAATAGATGTTGTGTGGGTATATATATGTGTGCTAGGGATATAAGCTTAACGAAAAATGATTAGATGATGTAACCTTTTTTCACTCTCTTCTCTCTCTCCTCTCAGCCTCTCTCTCCTCTCTCATCTCCTCTCTTCCCAACTCCTCTCTCTCTCTCTCTCATCTCTGCCTCCTCATTCTCTCTCTGTCTCTGGTCTCTCTCTCTCTCTCTCTCTCTCTCTCTCTCTATTCCTCTCTCTGTATGTGCATGCGTGCGTGTGAATGTTCCGAATTTCCGTACATAATTTGTCATGTTAATTTAGCCGTCTGATTTTATACAGGCTAATTATTTGTACGTTTTGTACATTTCTATTTCAAATCATTACATCTCATGCTGTTCCCCTCCCCTTCATCCTCTCACTCTCACGCTTTTTTTTCTCCCCCCCCCCCCCCCCCCCCCCCCCCCCCCCAATTTCATCTCACTTTTGCTTAATACCTTCTACGTATTTTCATGCATTGCGAAAAATGAATACATGTTGTGCGTGCCTCTCTCTCTCTCTCTCGCCCTCTCTCTTCTCTCGTTCTCTCTCTCTCTCTCTCATCCTCCTCGTCTCTCTCTCTCCTCTCTCCTCTCTTCGCTCCCCCTCCCCCTCTCTTTGCGTGCGAACGTGCGTGTAGTTTTGGTGTTCAAAAAATATGAACGCACCTTGTCATATTCACTTCACTGTCTGGTTTCATACATGCCATCTTGTACGTTGTAGTACACATACATATGTTTTCCCTATCCCCAGCCCACCTCACTCCCTGTCACGTCAAAATTCAACACAACCAAATGTGGACCCGTCGCCGGCCACTTCAACTGGACATAAGTCCAAACGCAGACATCTTGGCCCACGAAGAGACGGCCCCATGCGTCGCAATCAGCCAAATTTAGTTCACAGCGGGGAGACAGCATACATCGAGTGGCTGGACCGACAGGTCTCGGTAGGTTTGGTCCAGACGTCGTGGCGCCTAACCACGACTCATCGAGAGCCAATTTAGATTGACCAGTGTCCACGATAAGGCCACAAAAACGGGCCCCCCCCCCCCCCCCCCCGCCAGTTAAGTAGGAAAGGGGGGAAGGTAGTGTGTGGTGGGGTGAAATCTAGCTAATCAAAAGTAAATGACCAATGACCACCACAGAGAGAAGGCGTGTAGCGTGACTGTCATGATTTGAATATCCAATGGAATTAGAGGGAGATACTTCGGGTATCAGGGAAAAAATACTGACCAATGTACTCGCCGCTTTTTGACAGATCGGAACGGAATAGAAGGGATGTGAGAGGTGAGAGAACGGGAGAACGAGTGGAGAAAACGAACAGAAGAGACAGAGAGAGAGAGGGCTGAGTGTAATCTCTGAGGAGAGAAAAGAGGAGATGAGGGGAGAGAGAAGAGACCAAGTTGAGAGAGTAGCAATGAGATAGTCAGCAGAGAGGACTAAAAGAGATGTGGAAAGAGAGAGTTGCTAACTAATGAAGAAGGAAAAGAAAGAAAAGAAAAAAAAAGAAAAGAAAAGCTACCATGTCCATTTGATAAGAGCAGACTAAAAGAGAGAGAGAGAGAGAGTGCAATGCGTTAATGCAGGAAGAAAGAAAGGAAACAAGATCGATGTTGATAGTCATGTTCTATCTTAACCGGGGGTTTCGACCTCATACTTGGCCAGCGCCACTTTCATCGACAGACCCACGCCAGTGCCAACAGTCTGATCTGACCAGGCCGCCAGCAGACCAAGACCATGCCAGCAGTTGCGTCGTGCTTGGGAAGTACAGTGGAAAAGAAAAAAAAAAGAAAAGAAAACGTGATTATCGTGATATAGTTAAGAATCACCTGCCAGGTAAAGTAGAAATCTATTTATACCCGGAGTATTAATGAAGTTAGATAAATGATTTTGTGAGTTCAGGAAAGAGAGAATGTTTTAATTTTGTTTGATTCCATATGCATTGATGTTTCGTGCTATGACAGTGCAGGTAAAGTTATAACTTTACTTGCTTGATGTGACGAATGCATGATATATGAATGAGATCGTAAAGCAAGCTGTGAGTTGTTTGGGGGCTGTGCGCTAGTCCTTTCCTCCACTGACCCAACCCGAGGTGACAATTTATTGGCGAGCCCTGCCAGGATAATCTGCCCATTTATTATAATTGTCAACTTCTCAGAGAGAAGCTGGGGTGGGATTCAAGTATTGTACCTAAGACAAGGGGTTTGACTTACTGTATGTTCCCAAGATAGTTTAATACTAGGCTTGGCATTGCTATTCCAAGATAGTAAATACTAGGCTTGCATTTCAGCCCATAGTACTTATTTCGCAACAGATTAACCTACAAATCGCTCTCATAGTTGGGTCCGGCGCTGGGCGATCTTATAAAAACTAACTACGTTTTCCCTAGCTAATAGTATCATTCATAGGAATGTGGCTATTACGTTCACTCCGTTGTCGTAACCACCATATGGCTGTCGTAGTAAAAAATCTTGTTAAAAAAAAAACAAAAGAAAGAGACAGAATGACGGAAGAAAAGAACACCCCTAGTGAACAACTTGTTTGGAGCGTCGCTCGTATCTATGTTACTCAGGAAATGAGTTGCGATCGTTCCGATGAAAACCAGCAAAAGATGGAAAGGGATGAACCCGCGGAAAGACGCCGTATCGCAGTAGAAGCGCAGAAACAGAAAGAATGAACAGAAACAGAAAGACAAAGGGAAGCGCAGGAAACAGAAGAATGAAGCAGGATACGGAAAGATTAAAGGTTCAATTAAGTTAGAGAAGTGAGGAAACAAGGAACCCCCGAGGCTGGAGTTCAGTTTCCAGCGACGCTGGGGCTGCAGTTAACGCCCCCCGACCCAAGAGCCAAAAATCGCTGAAGGAACCGATTCGATTGAAGGCATACATCAGCGTTCGAACGTTTGCGACCATCAGGGTTGGCCTTCAGAAAGAGTGGGCAGTCAATTTGTCAGCGTTACTACGGGTAAAGGCATTACAGATTTTTTACTGCGTTACCAAGCAGAACCCAGTCTGATTTCGTGGCGCTGTGCAGGAATCGTTGATGAAAGATTTGACCTCACAGAGGAGGGGTTTCAGGAAGAATTTCGTTCAGCAAAATTACAAACAGGTGAGACGTACTCTCAGTTTTGGTGCACGTCTAGATCACTATTTTGAGAGTGTTAGAGTTGATGGTACGAAAAAAAGGAGTGCGCTGAATTGAAAAGAGCTAGTTATGAAAGACTGAATTTTGTCAGGTTTCGGCCCTGAGTATACCATTAACATTTAAGAAAGAGAGACAAGCCAGAAGACAGCATGAGAATGTTGAAGTTCGCAGAGGTGTAAGAGAGGCACGTTTGGGCACTAAGGTGCAGGAGAAACAGGTGCTAGCACAGTGAGAAGATTGCAAGAGACTAGGGAGTTTTCCGCAAAGTCTGCAACCCAGTGGTGGGGCAGAAGAAGGCAAAGGGACATAGGTGTTTTCATTTGTCACAAGAAGGGACATGTGGCGAGGGATTGTCGGAAGCATGAGGTTCCAGAAGGCAGCAGCCCTGCAAGAGGTGGATAAGGGTCGTCCAGGAAACGACCTGCAGTGGAACCAAAGGGATTCAGTCAGAAGAGGGTGGGAGTGCAGCCTCTGGCTAGCACTGGAACAGCAGTCAGTGCAGGATGGAGGGCACTAGCTGAGTGGTTCGTTTACCAGTGAAGAAGGTGGATTGGACCATCAGAGGGTAAAGTGTTACGAGACACTGGTTGGTCCATGCGGGTAGTACGAACAACGCTGGTCGAGAAAGGGGATTTGACAGGGCAAATCCAGACCTGTACTCTAATCGATGGCACTGGGAGGGGATTTGCCATTCTAAATAGAAGTTAACTTACCCTTACTTCTCAGGCGAGTGTCTGCCGTTGGTGATGAGAACCCCTCATGATTTGATCTTGAAATATTCCAGGGCAAGGATCCAGGGATCCTGAAGTTGTTGACTGCTACAGACAGGGGGCAGCAGTTCAAACACGGAAGCACGAAGGAGGAAAAGGTTGATAAACCGTATAGTCGTTCCAGCAAGGGAGACAGGCATAGATGTGGTCGCCTGAATGAGTATAGGCAGCGCAGAACAAGACCCTTCCGCTTGTGCAGTCTTGGGAGTTGGGCAAGAGTGGAAGAGAAACAGGAGTTAGAGGAGGTGAGACAGAATTTCTTGTGAAAGGCGGCTGTTTACCGATGTTCACCAAGGGGAAGACAGTAAGGTGACCACGTCAGTTAGAGGTACCACAGGTTATCGTGACCACTGTCATGTCATGGGTCACGAGTCGCCTCAGGCGGGTCATCTCGCACCAGCAAACAGCTGACCGAATCTTTGAAGACTTTCATTGCCAGGAGCAATGCAGACTCAAGCGTTTCTGCCATCATTGACGTGTTGTCAAAGGTCAGCCACAAAGGGGTGAAGAGAAGTCGCCTCTTAAACCTCCCCCTTTAATTGACACACCTTCAGGAGTGAGTGGCTGTTGATCTTATTGGCCCAATCTCGCCCTGTTCCAAAAGGTGGGCACAGGTATGGGAGACATGCAAGGTTGCAAGGGAGGTTTTGCAGAGAGCTAGGGTCGTTCAGAAGAACACTATGAAAGGAAGGTGAGGAAGCATCCCTCTAAGGTGGGAGATCAGTTCCTGGTCTCGCTTCCCACGGGTCACAACAAGCTGCTGATGCATTGGAAGGGACATTCACCTTCACTGAAAAGGGTCGATCGGGATTACCGAATTGATGTTGAATGGGAAAACCAAAACTTTTCCATGCGAATTTTCTCCGCAAATATATATTCAGCGTGAGACTCAGCACATAGGCCAGCAAGCAATCAATGATGAGGAGAAAGAGACCCAGCAGAAGAAAGGGGAGAGTTTGTGCCTAAGTGTACCAGAAGAGTCAACAGGATTTGTCCACTGTTGAAGGGCTGGACAGTAGGAGTTCTAGGTTTGTTGTCGAGGCGACAACAAAGCAGCCGGAAAGAGGAAAGTGGAGAAGATGATGAATCAGAGAGACCATAGACCAAAACAGAAGTCAGGAGTCTGCCTAGTTTTATCGGTTTTCTATAGGGAGTTGTTCCAAATTTTCGCAGCATCACGATCCTCTCAGGTGATTTGGTCAAGCCAGGGAAACCGGCAGTGGTCGAGTGGTCAGACGCTGCAGAGCAAGACACGCAGACGTGATGGAAGACTAGGTTCCCGTCCCATCTTGAAGCTACCAGATATGTCCAAACCATTTTTTGTTGCGGACAGATGCATCAGGTGGTGGGATAGGTGCAATTGTTTGCAGGAGCATGAAGGGTCCGAGTTCCCTGTGAGATATGCTAGCAGGAAGTTGACCAAAGTGTGAAGAAGGTCGCAACGGTGGAGAAGGATGTTTAGCTTCGTGTGGGCCGTGCAGAAGTTCCACAAATACTTGTATGGAAAGAGTTCGTAGATAGAGACAGATACCAACCACACAAATTCCCCTGCAGAGGCACAGCTGAAAAACCAGCAGGGTTCTGCGTTGGGGCATGGCATTGCCGCCCTACAGTATCGAGTGCAGTACATTCCCGTCGACATAATGTCGGGGCTGACTATTTAAGCCGAGTAGTCTAGCAAGCTGCAACTCCAGAGGAGTTCAGTCTTATCCAGGTGCTTGTTATAATATGTGTTTATTACAGTTATGTTTGATTGGATATGGGTTCATTCCCAGTTTGGCTATGGTTCATAGTTTCTGTGTGAGACTTGTTCGCGTATTTCTTTGTGAGACTTGTTTCATGTGAATGTAGTTATGCATGGAGCATACATCGCGTGTTGTAGTGATGCATTATTTGCATAAGTGAGGACGGAGATTCCTCAGTGAAGGTCATGATCGTGATCATAATATATTGTGCTTTCATCAGAATTGTGAAAAGAAGAATGTGGCAAAACCGCAGGTAAGGCGAATGCATAAGTGCGCACAAGAGGTCGTTATCAAAATTAGTTGCAATAACGCAAGAGCGCACCGTCAATGATAACTCAATTGGAGTGGTATCCACATAAGGAGAAATTTTATAATTTATAACCGTTGGTTGTAAAGTATTTTTCAAACTTGCACGTGTAGCTGTGGTTTCAGCAAATTTCGGTTGTTTGTCTTTTAGTACCGTGTTTTGAGACAATGCGGTGCATATTCTTCTTGCAAGGGGAAATTGTCCACGGTCAAAATCAACACAACCAAATAGTGGTCCGTCGCCGGCACTTCACACAGACATAAGTCCAAACCAGACATCTGCGCCACAAGACGGCTCCATGGCGTCGCATCCACCAATTTAGCAACAGCGGGGAGCCAGTCAGAGCAGTCTGAGTGCCTGGACCGACAGGTCCCTCGGTAGTTTGGGTCAGACGTCGTGGCGCCTAACCAGACTCATCTAGCCAATTTAGAGTGACCATGTCCAACGAGTTTAACCACAACACCGGCGCCATTAAGCGAAAGGGGGGAAGGTATGTGTGGTGGGTGAAATTCTACTAAACAATTAAATGACCAATTGACCACCACAGTGAGTAAGGCTGTAGGCGTGACTGTCATGATTGAATCTACCAATGGAATTAGAGGTAGATACTTCGGGTATCAGGGTAAACATACTGAGCCAATGTACACGCCCTTTTTGGACAGATCGGAACGGAATAAGAAGGATGGTGAGAGTGAGAGAACGGAGAACGATAGAGAACGAACAGAGAGACAGAGAGAGAGAGGTCTGTGGTAATCTCTGAGGGAAGAGAAAATAGTGAGATTGAGGAGAGAGAAGAGAACCAAGTTGAGAGATTAGCATAAGATAGCAGCAGAGAGGACTAAAGAGAGAGTTGGAAAGAGAGAAAGCTGCAACTAATGAAGAGGAAAAGAAAAAAAGATAAAAAAATAGAAAAGAAAAGCACCATGTCCATTTGATAAGAGCAGACTAAAGAGAGGGAGAGAGAGAGTGCAATGCGATAATGCAGGAAGAAAGAAAGGAGACAGATCGATGTTGATAGTCACTGTATATCTAACCGGGGTTCCGACCTCATACTTGCCAGCGCCACTTTCACGACAGACCAACGCCCGTGCCAACAGTCTACCTGACCAGGCGCCAGCAGACCAAGACCAGTGCCAGCAGTTGCGTCGGGGTGGCTTGTGAAAGTGACAGTGAAAAAAAAAAAAAAAAGAAAAGAAAAGACAGTGATTCGTGAATAGTTAAGATCACCTGGCCAGGTAAAGTAGAAATCTATTTATAACCCGGGTTAGTTAATGATGTTTTAGATAAATGATTTTGTGAAGTTCAGGAAAGAGAGAATGTTTTTTTTGTTTGATTCCATATGCATTGATGTTTCGTTTCTATGAACATGTGTAGTAAAGTTATAGACTTTACTAGTGGTTTGATGTGACGAATGCATGATATATGAATGAGATCGTAAGCAAGCTGTGAGTGTGTTTGGGCTGTGCGCTAGTCCTTCCTCCACTGACATCACCCGAGGTTGACACTCCCTACCCCCACTCTCTCCTTCACCTTCATTGTTATTCTCATTTTTATTTTTATTATTATTTTTTTTATTTTGTTATTATTTTTATTGTTGTTTTGTTTGTTATTATTCTTATTTTTTGTTTTGTTTTCATTTATCTTCTGTTTTCATTTGATGTTCCTCTATGATTACATGACCGCTTTGCTTGCTTCTTTGATTTCTTACATTAATTGATTTCACTGCATGTTGTAGTCCCTACTCAGGGCGAGGACTGGATGTAAAAAAAACACGTTAGTGCTTATCTATTATCCTCGTAAATAAAGAATTTTGTCTTGTCTTGTCTTGTCTTGTCTCTCTCTCTCTCTCTCTCTCTCTCTCCTCTCTCTCTCTCTCTCTCTCTCTCTCTCTCGTCTAATATCACATAATTTGGGAAAAGATGCAACATTTAAGTACTACTACTACTACTACTACTACTGCTACTACTACTACTTACTACTACATACATACATATGCTTACGTGCGCGCTTTTCTTTTGTTGAATGGAGTCAAAACAGCACACAATGACCGCCCCCCTGAATGCCGTCAAAACATGAACAAAAAAAACAAAACAAAACAACAACAACAACAACAACAACCACAACAACAACAACAACGGCAGACAGAAAAGTTGACTGTTGCCAGACTTGCACAAAAGGCCAGGATACACAAGTGCCACTGACTGCAGTCAAAACATGAACAAAATGATCTGCTGTGTGGATTAGCAACGAAGGTCTGCATAACACTAGCACTGGCAGTAACAGTCTGTTTGTAGCGTTCATAGAGTGCTGGGACATAGTCCCCATACGGTCTTTCCCTAGGAAGCTGTAGTTCATATCTTGCGTGAGTCTACCCACAGAATGTTGTGATATATTCTCTGTAAAGGTCTGACATGGAGTATTGGGATATATCCTCTTTATAGATCTGTCCATAGAGAGCTATGCAATGATATGTTCATTATATGACCTGTACACAAACTGATATGTTCATTACATGGCCTGTACACAAACTGATATGCTCATTATATGGCTGGGGATGAATGTGGCTGGCTGAGGCTGGTTTGTGGCTGGCTGGGGTCGGCTGGGGCTGGCTGGTTCTGGCTGGGGCTGGCTGTGGCTTTTGCCGCTGTTTGTGGCTGTTTGTCCCTGGCTGGGGCTGTTTGTGGCTGGCTGGACTGGTTCTGGCTGGTTCTGGCTGTTTGTGGCTGGCTGGAGCTGGCTGGGACTGGCTGGTTCTGGTCAGAGAAAGAAATCACTGGTTCTGGCTGGTTCTGGCTATTTGAGGCTGGCTGGGCTGGCTGGAGCGGGCTGGTTCTGGCTGGAGCTGGCTGGTTCTGGCTGGTTGTGGCTGTTTGAGGCTGGCTGGGGCTGGCTGGTTCTGGCTGGAGCTGGCTGGAGCTGGCTGGTTCTGGCGGGGGCTGGCTGGGCTGGCTTGGGCTGGCTTGGGCTGGTAGTGGCTGATTGTGGCTGGCTGGTTCTGGTTGGTTCTGGCTGGGCTGGCTGGTTCTGGCTGGTTCTGGTTGGGCTGGTAGTGGCTGATTGTGGCTGGCTGGTTCTGGCGGGGGCTGGCTTGGGCTGGTAGTGGCTGTTTGGACTGGCTGGAGCTGGCTGGGCTGGCTGGGGGCTGGCTGGGGCTGGCTGCATGGGTGGTCGCTGCTCCCAGACTAACGTCCGTGGGGATGTTACTGGGTTGATCCGAAGATGGTTGTTGATTGCAGGGAAAAGAGATGCAACGAACCACTGCAGGGGCAATCAGTCTACAGAGTTGTCGTACACCGGAAACCCATTCCCAGGCTGGGCTAGCCGGTCTAGGCTGTTCTTCCGGCAATTTTTGTGGACTAAGAGGTTGGCGGCCTGTGACTTACTCAGGAAGAAAACAGGTTGCACGGTGACCCGTGTGACATGAAGTGCAGTGACTTCTCTATTTCAACCTTGCCACAGTGTGCGGTCACATTTTCCCCATGTAGTCCTCGCTATCTATCTATCTATCTATCTATCTATCTATCTGTCTGTCTGTCTATCTATCTATCTATCTATCTATCTATCTATCTATCTATCTATCTATCAACCAATAAGTCAATCAATTAATCAATCAATCAGTTCATCAGTCAATGTATGTATGTATGTATTTTATGTATGTATGTATGTATGTATGTATGTATGTATGTATGTATGTATGCATGCATGTATGTATGTATGTATGTATGTATGTATGTATGTATGTATGTATGTATGTATGTATGTATGTATGTATCCATCCATCCATCCATCAATCTATCTATCTATTTATCTATCTATCCATCTATCGATTTACCTCTCTATCTGTTTACCTAACGATCAATCAATCAATCTGTAAAGTGGATAAAGTTGAGAAGAGGGGAGGGAGATGGGGAATACGTGACAGGGAGGAGAGCTAGTGGGCACATCATCTCCCACACCAACACCAGCTCGTTGGTTTCCTTTCTCTTTTATTTCAAATCATAGTTGGATCGAACCAGCCACACCGACTTATTAAGACATAAACAATAATGATCATAAACATGAGTTATTATTAAAAAAAAACATATACAGAAAAACATAATCATTCAACATGGGGAATATTTCAAAGGGGAAAAGATCAAACATTAACAAGACACAAATCATTCACATTAAGCCAAGACAAGTATCAAACAGTCCTAATAGAATTGTGAAATTATACATTAGGACAATAGGTCTTAGCTTCAAAGAATATCTGAATATTGTCCCTGCAGCACATAGACATTACCAAAATTAAGGTGCAGGATTTACAACAAAAGAGCACATAAGGCCTCCCCATTGCGAACGGTAGAAGGTAAAATATACCTTTTCAATCAATAACATAATCATATCGTAATATAAAATTAACCAAAGGGGATCCCCGTTGCAAACGGCAGGATCAAAAATATAATTATTTCATAACCGTAACATTAACAAAGAGGCTCCCCGTTGCGAACGGCAGGAGTTACATGCAGTCCAAAAACATGGATCATAATTTCATAGTGAAAAAACAGTATTATAAATGAACATACATTAGCACACACAAAAAGGGAACTCCCTGTTGCAAACGGCAGGAGCTATGAACAATGAATGAAATTAATCAACATCTAATTTTCACAGCAAGGCATCACTTGGGCCGTATAGCAGTTACACAATTGTATGGAAAAAATCATCTGCGTAGTGTCCACATATATGACAAAATTCAAAAAAGGGCACATCTTGCACATTAACCAGCCCAAATAAGGCTGTTTTCCTTTCTCGGTAGACACACCCACTTCAGGACAGTGTGCTACACGCTACGGCTCCTCACGTTTCACCTGTTAGGCCTACACCCCGGCCCAGCGATGGCTGTTGCTTTCAGCCCTGCAATGGACCCACGGGTGTAAATATGTTGAACAAATAAACACTCACAGACTAACCGATGCAACAACCGAATAAACAAACAGACTGACCAGTGGCTAGTCGCGCACAAAATAGCCACATGAACTCACAAACAATCGAACAGCATCCAAGTATTAACTGCCTAACTACTCAGCCAGGAAACAACGCAACCCACCACTCGCTCAGATAATGAAACAATCAACAAACAGGCAAAACACTCGTTTGTAAACAGGTAGCAACCCGACACTCATCAAAATCTACCTTCAGTGACAGTATCTTAATCATTTGCACAGGCCGCCACACGTCTTGGTCACACTGTGACTTCACCCTATCCGTCTTGCCAGCCAACAAGGGCGACGATTACAACTTACTTACTTACTTAGGCCCATAGCTCGAGGGTGAGCATAGGCTATCGACAACACTCCGCCATCGCACTCGGTTCTGGGCTGCTCGCTGAATGCCTGTCCAGTTGGTCCCCTGCCTCTTTATCTCTGCCTCAGTGTCTCGCCTCCAGCTGCTGCGAGGTCGGCCTCTCTTCCTTTTCCCCTGCGGGTTCCACGTCAGGGCTTGGCGTGTGGTGCTGGATGCTGGCTTCCTGAGAGTGTGTCCAATCCAGCCCCACTTCCTCAGCAGAATCTTCTTGGCCACTGGTTCCTGTCCTGCTTGCTTCCATAGATCTTCATTGTTGATCTTCTCTGGCCATCTGATTTTGAAGATGCACCTCAGACAGGTGTTGATGAAGGTCTGAATTTTTTGCTGCATTGTCTTGGTCATTCTCCAAGTCTCGCAGCCGTAGAGCAAAACTGACTTCACGTTTGAATTGAAGATACGCAATTTTGTTGTCCTTCTGATCTCTCCTGAGGCCCAGATTTTCTTTAGCATGATGAATGCTGCTCGCGCCTTGCCTATCCTGGCTATGATGTCTCGGTAGTGTGCCCCCCCCCCCCCCCCCCCCCCCCCCCCCCCCCCCCCCTGTTTGTCAACTATGCTTTCCAAGTAGACAAAGGAATCTATTTCCCTGATGGGCTCGTCTCCCACTGTGACTGGGCTGCTGCCTGTGGTGTTGATCTTCATCAGCTCGGTCTTCTTCTTGTTTATCTTGAGCCCTGTTCCTGCTGATGTTGTCCCAAGGCGGGTGGTCTTGTCCTGCATCTGTGTGTGACTGTGGGAGAGGAGTGCCAGGTCGTCAGCAAAGTCAAGGTCATCTAGCTGCGTCCAGAGTGTCCATTGTACCCATGTTCCTGCCTGTTGTTGTGGTCTTCATGATACAGTCGATGACCAGGAGGAAGAGGAAAGGTGACAACAGACATCCCTGGCGCACTCCTGTCTTCACCTCAAACCGTCTGACAACTGGCCTGCATGAGCCACCCTGCAGTTCATGTCCTGATAGGTGCACCGGATGAGAGAGATGATCTCTGGTATTTCATAGTGTCCCAGAGCTTCCATAGTGTCTCTCTATCTACACTGTCGAAGGCCTTTCCATAGTTGATTAAAGTTGATGTAAAGGGGCGAGTTCCACTCTACTGTGACTTAACCCTATCGGTCTTGCCAGCCAACAAGGGCAAACGTTTACAAGCCGTTTCAAAACAGAGTGACCGAGGGCGGAAAATGAAGCAAATTTAGAAAGAGAGGGGGTTAGTTACCTCCAAGGACATAGACAAACAAAGTACAGTACAAGACACGATGCATTTCGACCTCTTGGTTTTCTTCAGGCAAAGCAAATAACACTTAAGACAGTGAAAACGAGAGAACGAGAAACCATTTATCTTCTCATGTTTGCCGCATGACCAAAATGGCCACCGGACGGAAACGAGGCCACCCAGGAGGGGATCATGGGAGAGGAAATAGTGTGTGTGTGTGTCTGGTGGGTGGGGGGGGGGGGGGGGGGGGGGGGGGGGGGGGGATGGGGGGGGGGGGGGGGAAGGGAGGGGGGTGTGAAACAATGGGGTTTTAGCTTGTTTTGTAGAATAGTAATGATATATCAGTGTTGGTAGTGATTGTGGTGGATTCATAATAGTGCTTAGTGGGACAGGTTCTCTACAGGGCCAGCTCATGTGACAGATGTCCCAAGTGCCGTCCACAGGTTAAGAATCCCACCTATAAACATCTTGGCGCAGATGGTATATGTCGTATGTACTACCTGGTGAGGCATGGTTTCCTCTGTAGACATGTTGACACAGTGCAGATGACAGATGTCCCAAGTACTATCCACTGAAGTATGGGTCCCTCTGTAGACATGTTGACACCGATGGCAGAGGTTCCCAAGTACTACCCACTGAGGTATGGTTCCTTCTATAGGCATGTTTGACCCAATGCAGATGACAGATGTTTTAAGTAGTTGTTGACACAAAGCAGAGGACAAATGTCCTGGACACATGTTGACACAATGCAGATGACAGATGTCCTAAGTACGTGTTAACACAACAGACGTCCCAATTTTAGTCCTTTGAATGAGACTATAAACCGAGGTTCCTTTTGCGAACGCACCCTAACATTTTGCACACATTTAAAATCCCACCCCAACTTTGGGAAGAGAAGGCCAGTTTGGCCTTTGGGTAGGGATGCCTTTACACTACCACCCTGCGTGAAAATAAAAAGAAAAAGGAAGTAAGGAAAGTGAGTGAACGATATGAACGATACGATGATGCACGTAACGACTAAATGAAGCCCGGGCCCCGGGCAGCTCTTCAGTCGGCACAAAACCCCATAAGAGCCCGTTTTAAAACAGGGGTTGTTATAAAGTGCTTAGAGCTTGTCCCTGCCGAAGATGCACCATATAAGTATCAGAGATCTCTACCCACAGGATCGGGAAATCAACGTTAAAAACAACAAAAGTCGGATGTTAAAACAAAATTATAAAATTTTGTTGTCGATTCAGTTCCCCCGGGTTTTAGTTCGTTTTTATTATTTTTGGTCTTTGCGCCATAAAAAAATCAGCAACTGTTGAGCAACCAATGATATTCCATTTTGTGAGGCTTTGTCAAAACAGGGTGCCCCCACACCCCAACCCCTCCTCCAAACCCCCTCTCGCGCCCCCCCCCCAATGCGATTCCCCACCCACCCCCACCCCCCCCCCCCCCTCCCCCCAAAAATTCTGCCACCCCCCCTTTTCTCCCCTTCCGGCAGGAATGGGGGAGTCACACTGACCAAGACCGGGAGGGGCCCAAACGGCAAAACAATGAAAGCTGTATACCAGTGACGGCTTAAGTGTGGGGCTGGCAATAATTTTTACAAAAAATTAAAAGAAATAGTTTAAAATTTTGGCAAACGACTAAAAAAATATAACAAAAAACTTTCCAAAAATAAAAAAAAGTACACGTCCGGGTTTTTCAAAAAAAGCTTTTAAAGTGGTCGAAAAAAGACCGATTCCCGCTCTGAGCCTTTCCGCTTACCGTACAAACATTCCATCCCGCGCGCTGCTCATCCCCCCTTTTGAAGGCATGACCTCGCGCGCGTGATCCAAGCAATGGCGGCAAATGCGTCCAGCCCCGGGCGAAACTGTTTTTGGGAAAACAGCACTTCGTCAAGAAAAACCGTGAAACACGCGATTTTTCATTTGGTTGCATATTTTTGGCAACTGTTTTCCTTTTGAGAAAGATAAGAAAGCTGATAGGAATCAGTGTCTGACATGAACAGAAAGGGGCCCCCCCGTTGTTGTCAAAAATTTCCCTTTATCACTTTGTGTGTGGTGTGGTGTGTGTGTGTGTGGTTGTGGGTTGTGGTGGTTGTGTGTGTGGTGTGTGCGCGCGCGCCGTGCGTGCGTGGTGTGTGTGTGGTGTGTGTGTGTGTGTGTGGTGGGTGGTTGTTGGCTTGGATGTGTGGGTGTGTGGGCATGGTTGGCGGTTTGCGTGCATCTGCAGAGGCGTGCATGTGTCGGGGGGTACTGTCGCGCTGCGTGCGTCCTGCGTGCGGCGTGTGTGCGTGTGTGTGTGGTGTGTGTGTGTGTTGTGTGTGGGGAGAGCATGAATTTCCATGTGTGCCCACTGTAGGGTTTACATTTTTCAAGGCGAAAAGTTTGATAAAAGAGAAAACATTTTCTTTTTCCAGATCGGTTTGAGCCGGGAAAAATGCGGCTTTGTGAGAATCCTTTACGTCTGGGAGAAGAACGTGAAACAAAGAAAAAGGAGCAGGTTTGAAAAAAGAGTCGTTTAAGAGGGGAAGTAAGAGTGTTTTCATTGGGAAACTGTCCAAAATCTTTTCGAAAAAATTATGCAAACGTAAATGTCATCAACAAGGATTTGAAAAGACGTTAAGAAAACAGTACAAAGATCACAAATTCTTAGTTCAAGAAGGGAAAATTTTGACATTTTCTCCCGACTGTCTTTTCTGGGGACTGCCTGAAAAAAAGCTCTCGAGAAAGGGACCCCGTCTATCTAATCCGAAGCTCAGTTCCAGCACAAATAGAACAACATTGTTTGCAGGGGGGTCCAGTACAAATGGCGGGGGGACTTTTGGCAAATTAAGGCTGTGAATGATTTTCCTGCTGCAGAGCCTTGTCCCAAAACTGCAGGGGCAACCAAACAGCCAAAGGCTTTCCCAAGCATATTCTTCTTCCACTGAGGCCATACATCTGAAAAAGGGCAAAACCACAGACCAAAACGAACAGAAGCATTCACACAGAAAAATCTTCAAAGAGCGATAATGAACAATCACCATCACGATCTGGCAAAAAAAGGAGGATACCTTGATTCAGAAACACCTGCTACCAGAAAAACCATGCGAAAAAAACTAAAACTACCTTTGGTGACAGATTGTAATCCCCCCTGCATCAAGGGAACCCAAGAGTCACGTTCAGGTCACTGCAAAAAAAAATTCTAAAGCAGTTTGAAAAATCAAAGACAAAAAAGACAGCGAAAAAGAAAAACGAGGTTAAACAAAACAGCAGCGAACTTCTTTTGTCTGACATAAAGAAATTGACACCTCCAAAGAAAGAGATCCTCAACACAGAAATTTCAGACTAAAAAAACATACAACAGTACCTCATCGTTGGCTTTTTTTTAAGAAACTACTGAAGGAAAGAAGAATCCGAATTGAAAATTCCCCCTTGGTCAACTTTGGCAAGCTCGCGGCCCAAACGGTTTTCATCCTGCCCTTCACGGGGACGGGGAGTCCCATCCCACCTAACGGGGTTTCCAGACAATTGTTGGGGGCGGCTCCTGGGCTAGGATTTTCTTTTCCAACAACGAAGTCAAACGTTTTGAATGTGGCGGGCAGAGAGCAAGGAACAGATTGGGGGGGTTTTGACCCCCAAACCAGCTGGATCCTTTTTGCGCCGCAAGGGGGAATCAAACCCCACTCGGGATGGATGGGGAACCTTTCATGGCATGGGAAAATCACACGCAGCGCCCCCCAGCATCAAAAATGCAAGCAGTTCGGGGAGATACAAGTCCTCCCGACAGAATCTCAACACGGGGGGAAATGCCAGTTCGTTTTTACAATGGGGCCCCTACAACTGACCTTTCTTTTACTTAGAAGTTTTGCGGGACTTTGCTATTAAGACGGATGAAGAAACTGATCTGCTTGGGGAAAGTTCCTGG
>JAFLJL010014615.1:32120-34620 GCA_018398815.1 Conus ventricosus | reverse complement strand
GCGGTTTTGTAGGGTGTGGGTACCCTAGTTTAATACTATAGATTTAAGATTTGTTCCTACATTGTTGGAGATTTGTGGGAGTGTGCTAATGCCTTGGATGATTGCCAAGGAGATATACCTGTCCTGTCCCATTGGTTTTCTTTGGAATCGAGACATTTGTGTTGCATGTTACAATATGACTGAGAAGGTGTGTGTGGGAAGGTGTATTATGGAGTAGCTCTGTGTATACCGTAGTGTAAGAGAAATGTAACTTTGTGGTATAGACAACGAGGGATGGTGATAGAGGTAACTCGTTTGTAGAGCTATTAGGCTCTGGAGGTGCGTAAAAGGGAATCCTGGGAAGGGGCGAACTAAGGGGTTACCATAGTGATGTCGGTGGTTATGTATATCTACGGATAGAGGGTAACAGCTATGTCAAGTGCAGGTGAGGGCGCATTCCCACCGTCCTGGGGCCCGGTACACCAGGCGGGTCAGGGCCCGTGTAGTCGGGGAGCTGCGGACGGCCAGTTGCTGGCATTCCTGTCCCTGACTGTCCGGCGAGCGTCGCAGGTGCCTGCAGTTACCCCACCTGCACACCCCATCCTGCTGTGCCGGACTGTTGTCCCAGTCCTTTACCCCGTCCGGTGCTACAACCCTTTACCTTTTCCTCCCATCCGACCGGGTCTTTACAGCCTGGCCGTTGCTGGTGTCGCCGTTGGTGCTGGTGCCGTAGCTGGTGCCACATGTTGCTGTTGGCGCCGTAGCTAGCTGTTGCCGCTGGCGCCGTTGCTAACGTCGCCGTTGCTGTTATCGCCGTTGCTGTGACTCCACTGATGTGGAAGCCAGTGTGTCACTGTCACCGGTCGCTGTTGTCTGTGTCGCCGTTGCTGTGTCACCGCTGCTGTTGTCGCCGTTGCTGTGACTCCACTGATGTGGAAGCCAGTGTGTCACTGTCACCGGTCGCTGTTGTCTGTGTCACCGTTGCTGTGTCACCGCTGCTGTTGTCGCCGTTGCTGTGACTCCACTGATGTGGAAGCCAGTGTGTCACTGTCACCGGTTGCTGTTGTCTGTGTCGCCGTTGCTGTGACACCGCTGCTGTTATCGCCGTTGCTGTGACTCCACTGTTTCTGAAAGCCAGTGTGTCACTGTCACCTGTCGCCGTTGTCTGTGTCGCCGTTGCTGTGTCACCGCTGCTGTTATCGCCGTTGCTGTGACTCCACTGTTGTGAAAGCCAGTGTGTCACTGTCACCTGTCATTGTCTTGGCAGGAAGATTCGTCTGGACGCCGTCGCTATCGTCGTGAGACTGTCAACGTCGTTATGTGGCCTGTTTTTTTTTGTGTGTGTTGAGGTGTTTTTTTTTGTGACATTGAAACACCTGAAGACATTGGGTTTGGGTGTGTGCATGCATGAAGGATGGATGGTGATTAAAAAAAGGGTATGACTGAAGGGATGAAGTTGGTATAGTTTGGTTGTTGTTGTTGCTGTGGTTGTCTTTTGGGGAAATGGTTGTGGTCATGAAAAGGATTGACTTGTGTTTATGTTATGTTATATACTGTTGGCCTGAGGAACCCTGAACACTGTCGCTAAATAAGGGGTAAAATAACTTATGGTGGCTGTCCTGGCCATAGGAATGTTGTGTGTTCAGGCTTGGGTCTATGACTGTTATTCATAGAATATTCCGCTCATTAAATGTTTTGTTGGGAATAAAATTGTTTTCTTGACAGTTCCTATGTTGCGTGTTATCTGTTTAGTGGGTTAGTTGTGGGAGGGTTTGTTTTTTTTACGTCCGGTTTAGCGTTCCGTGACAATGTTGAAAAACCACTGAATGATGGTCACAAAACTTGAGAAACTCTTTCAAAACACTCGTGCTTACCTCTGTTAAACCAGCTGAATTAACCTGCTAAAAATGTACGAGCACATCTAATCTGGTCTTCACAAGATGACTTTGAAAATTATTGATTTGTTTACAGCAATTGTTTGTTTGTTTGCATGCAGAAATTCGAATACGTATGACTTAACTGTTTGAGGTAAATTAAAAACAAAATAAAAAAGATCTAATTGATCTCAGGTCCTCAAATCAATGTTAAAGTCCACGGAATTGACACTCTCTGGTAGATGGCCTGCCGGACTAATCAACTGTCAAACTGATATGTGATTGCGTCATCAAATGCGACGTCATTCGGTCTGGTTCAGGTACTGGCTCAGAGGATGGCGGGAGAATGCTGACCAAGCCATGCCATTCTTTCACTTTAACTGAAAAAAAAAGCATCAAGATCTGTCACAATGCTCTGTTGAACATGAGAATAAAGAAAACAAACTGTGGAGTTAAAACCAGACAGAAAACAACAACAACAACAAAAAAATTGGAGTGATACAACCGCACATTAAAAAAAATTCTAGTATTACTTCCTCAGAAGAGACTGTGCACAATTACAACCACATGAGAGAATCTGCTGTATAACAACCAAATTGCAAAAAATGTAGTATTACAGCCATTTATTCAAAAACGGTGTGTATGGT
>JAFLJL010014615.1:0-22547 GCA_018398815.1 Conus ventricosus | reverse complement strand
CTTTTTTGGGGTTTTGTGTTTTTTTCCATGTCTGTTTTTTTCCTTTTCGGGGGTTTCGGGGGGTTTTTTTTCCTGATTTTGGGTTGATTTTCCTGTTGGTATGTGTTTTTGTAGGGGTTTGGTTTTTTTTCCTGATGTCAGTGTATGAGGCCCTTTCCCCTGATGTCGGGATTTTTTCCTGTTGGGGTGGTGCAGTGTATGAGGTTTTTTCCCTGTTGTCGTGTGTGAGGTCTGTTTCCGTGTCAGTGTATGGGTTGTTTCTGTGTGGGGTGGTGTCAGTTGTTGGGCCTTTTCCTGTTTCATGTAGAGGTTGTTTCCTGATGTCGTGTTTGGGTTCTTTCTGATGTAGGGGGTGTCGTGTTGAGGTCTGTTTTCCTGATGCGTTGTGAGGTTGTTTCCTGATGCATTTTGTGTGAGGTCGTTTCCTGTGTCGGGTGTTGAGGTCTGTTTCCTGTGCGTGTGGGGAGGTCTGTTTCTGATGTCGTGATGGGTCTTTTTCTGATGTGAGGTGGTGTCAGTGTTGAGGTCTGTTTCCTGAATGTCAGTGTGTGGAGGTCTGTTTTTTTTGTTGGGGAGGTTTGTTTCCTGATGTCAGTGTATGAGGTTGTTTCCTGATGTCAGTTTTTGATTTTGTTTCTGATGTCAGGTGGTGTCGGTGTGGGGTGTTTCCGGATGTGTTTTGGGTCTGTTTCCTGATGTAGGTGGTGTAGTGTGTGGGGTTTCCTGATTCAGGTATGGGTCTGTTTCCTGATGTCAGTGTCTGGGTCTGGTTCTGTTTTCAGGGTTTGAGGTTTTTCTGATGTCAGTGTTGAGGTTGTTTCCTGTGTGGTGTTTTGGGTTAGTGTGTGGGTTTTTCCTGATTAGGGGTATGGGTCTGTTTCTATTTTCGTGTTGGGTTGTTCCTGATGTCGTGTGTGAGGTCGTTTTCTGATGTCAGTGTGTGGGTTTTGTTCCTGATGTCGGTATGGGGCGTTTCCCGTGTTAGGGTGTCGTGCAGAGGTCTGTTTCTGATGTCGTGTGTGAGGTCTTTTCCTGTGTCAGTGTGTGAGGTTGTTTCCCTGTGTAGGGGGTGTGGGTTTTTTCTGATGTCAGTTTTTTGGGTCTTTTCTGAGGGTGGGGTGGTGTCGGTGTGGGTCTTTTTCCTGTGTCTGGTGTGAGGTCTTTTTTCCTGTAGCAGCGTTTCGTTTTTGTAGGGATTGGGCGGGTGGAAAAGGGATGGGGAAGGGGAAGGGGGGGATGGGGAAGGGGGGAAGGGGGAAGGGGTGGAGGTTTGATTAGGCAGTATGTTCACAGTCTTCTGTTTTTATTTTTCCCTTAATACGAATAACATCATCCCCTGACACCGGGTAGGTAGAGAGAAAAAGATCCCTGTACCCAAGGGTCGAGTAGGAGAAAATCGTATCTGTACCCAGGGTGATGTGGAGAAACTTTGAGACATGGTGGTAAAACCATGGTCACCACGCTAAAAGGGTTAAATCCCTGCCGCCCAATGGTCAGGGAACGGCCGTTTAACAGGGTGAGGGACATTAAAGGGGTATAAAAAAAAATTTAAAATGTTCTGCATTTAAATTTTTTGATTTTTTAAAAAAATTAAAAAACGGGGTTCGCTTGTGGTGTGTGTGTGTGTGTTGGGTGGGGTGTGTGTGTGTGTGTGTGTGTGTGGTGTGTGGTTGTTGTGTGTGTGTGTGTGTGTGTTGTGTTAAAGGCAAAGTATTTTGTTTTGCAGTGCAGGGGAAAGGAAAAAAGGTTGCTGGAGAAGAGAGGAGAGAGAGGAGATGAGAGAGAGGGGAAGGGGGAAGAGAGAGGGGGGGAGAGAGGAGAAAAGAGGGGGAGGGGAGAGAGAGAGGAAGAGGAGGGGGAGTGAGGAGAGAAAAGAAAGCAAGACAAAATTTTTTTATTTACAAAGGATAATGTTAAGCCCTGATGGGGCTTTTTTACACCCGGGTCCTCCCCCTGTGTAGGGTAAAACTTTTAAAAAAATAAAAGGGCAAAAAAGGGAAAGCATGCCAAAATTTGACTAAAAACTACAATAAAATTACGGGAAAAAAAATTTTAAAAAAGGGGAAAGGAAAAAAAAAAGAAAGAGAAGAGAGAGAGAGAGGAGGAGAGGAGAGAGGGGGAGAAGAGGGGGGGGGGAGGGGGGGAGAGAGAGAGGGGGAGGGGAGAGAGAGAGAGAGAGGGGAAACGGGGGAGCGAAGGGAGTGGGGGGGGAAACCCTGCAGAAGAGAGAGGGGGGGGGGGAGAGGGGGAGAGAGGGGGGGGGGGGGGAGGGAGAGAGAGAGAAAAGGGGGAGAGGGTGGGGGAAAGGAAACGGGCTAGAGTGGGTGCGATAAAGAGAGCATTTTTTGAAAAATTTGCCCAATCAAAAAATTCCAAAGAGATAAAACCCCCCCCCCCCCCCCCCAATTTAAATTTTTGGGAAAACACCGGGGGAGGGGGGGGGGGGGGGAAAGGGAAATAAAGCAAAAATGGGGGGTGGGAAAGGGATAATGATAGCCCAGTGCCCCCGGGTAGAAGGGATATTTTATGGTTTAAAAAAAAAGGGTATTCCGCAAAACCCCATTTGGAGAGAGAGAGAGAGAGAGAGGGGATGAGAGAGAGGGGAGAGAGAGGAGAGGGGAGAGAGGGGAGAGGGGGAGAGGGAGGAGAGAGAGGAGGGGGTGGAGAAGTGAGAGAGGAAAGAGGGAAGAGAGAGAGGAGAGAGGGAGAGAGATGGGGGAGGAGAGGGGTCCTTTAAAAACTAAGCTTTTCGCCCGGGAATGAAAAAGAGGGCAGGAGGGTAGCGGGAAAACCCCAAACACACAAAAAACCCCCACACACACCCCACAACACACACACAAACACACCCCACACACACAAAACAAAACGCACGCACAACACCCCACACACACACACACACCCACACACACAGAGGGGGGACCCCACCACACACATATTTTAAAAGACACTTACAAAACAAAAAAACCTTACATATGATTTCAAGTACAAAAACCCCTTTTTTAAAAAAGTCGGTACTTACTTTAAGGAAAAGGGGGTGGTGGTGAATGGTGGGGGATTTATGGCGGATTTATTTTAAGGGTACGGGCACATAAGGGTTGAAATAAGGGTGTTAAAGGGTTTGGTTATGCTTTTGGCGCTGTTTGGTTGTTCGGGAGCGATTTTCCATTAAAGGAAACCCTGAATTGTTAAACTGGATTTAAAATAATTTCAATTTGGGAAAAGGGGGCTGAATTTTGGGGTAGAGCCCTTGAGGGAATTATTGAAAATCTGGGGAACTAAGTTGAGGGGGGTTTCCCAGACAAAATCTTGTGCTTTTTAAATCCCTTTGTTGTTTTCCCAAATCTAGACTTGGGGGAGAACTTGAATTTTTTTATATTTCCGAGCCCAGAAGATATGTTTTTTTGGAGGACAAATTTGAGTGCTCGCTTGTGCAGGTTAAAAATTTTGGGTGTTAGCGTTGCACTTTCCCATAGAGTTTGACCAAGTCTATGTATGATTGAATATGAGACGGGAAAAAAGGGAGCTTGCGTGAATGCAGGTCGGGGAAAGGTTTTAAATTTTGGGATTTGAAAAACTTTCGGTGAAAGTTTTTTCCCCTTGGGGGGTTTATGTGAGCTTGCCAGTCATATTGTTACCCAATGGTTTTTCCCTAGAAATTTGAGGCATGAAACCCTGTTCCGGGTTTCTTTTTTAAGATGTAAAAGGAGGAAATTTAAAGAGTGAGATTTTGTCTTTTTTCTGGTTGTGTAAGTTGGTTTATTTTTTTGAGGGGGGAAGCGATTGTGATTTAGTTCAGTCATTTCAGGGAGATCTTGGCACTTTTTGAAAAAGTTTGGCAAAAACAGTAACATCAGAATGATTTGTGGGGATTGTTGTGTCTTCAGAAAAAAGTTCACAGGGGGAAATGTGATTTTTGTGAGGGGTCATTGAGGTAAATTTTTGGAAATTTAATAAGGGCCCCAAGATAGACCCTTGTGGGAGCATAGGAAAGTGTTTGAAATGAAGAGAAGGTTGTTTTTAATTTTAACCCATTTTTCCCCTTTTTGTGAGATATGATTTAAAAAGGGAAAGGGATTTCCCTGTGGATAAGCCATAAAATTTTTAAATTTTTCTAAGAAAAAGGGTTTGTGGGTTAAAATCACACCCAAATGCTTTTTTGAAATCAAAAAAAGGGGGGACACCACAATATTTGTTGTTTTTTGATGCTGTTTAGCCCCGTCATCCCCCAGGTTGATTTTGTGCTGTTGGGATGAAGGTTGTGTGGAACCCCGGGTGTCTTTTGGTGAAGCAAGGGGGTATGTATTAAAGGGGGTTTTAATTTTTGTGTTTGTTTTTGTGTTTTTCCCAAAAGGGTTTGGAAAAGAGTGGAAAAGATTTTGAGAAATTTGGGCTGTAGTTTTTAGGATCTGAGCTTCACCTGCTTTTTTAGAAAAAGAATTTCATTTTCTTTTTTGAAAACCCATTGGGGAAAAAAAGATTTTTGTCGATACACAGTTGAAAGGGCGTTTTGTAAGTATCTGTTTAAATTTCTGGAGCTGATAGTTTGAGAATTTTTGCCGTTAGGCCATCCCCCCCGCGGTTTCTTGGGGCGGGTTTTTGGGGTGTTAGGGGAGTGATAGACTTTAATACTGTTATTGGGGGAATATAAAGTTTAGCGTGAGGGTTTTTTTCATGGCTTTTTGTTTAGTTTTTTTAAGGTGTTTTGATCTTGAAAGGGAACAGCCCTGGCAACTTTATTGGCTATGTGGGAAAAAGTGGGTGTTTTCAGGTTTTTCGACAAAGATGTCTTTAATTTTTTAGTTGATTTTTTGGAAATAAGAATTTTTTTGTTTGTAAGTCGTTAATAGCTCTCCATACCCAAATTTTTGGGGTTTTGATTTGATGAAATTAGGGTTTTCGAAAAGTATTTTGTTTTTTCTCTGCGCTTCTTAATTTATTGCATTTTTAATTTTTTAGAATTTTTTTTCTTAAAAGCCTTTTTGTTTAAGCAGATCTCCCAAGAATTAAACCCGCCTCCTGTTAACCCTTTTTGTGTTTCCATGCCCGGGTTTTGGGTTTTTGGGGTACTCTAATCGTTTTTTTGAGGGGCGTGTTTATCATATATTTCTGTTAAAAAGTTTTGACCAAAAAAATTCCCCAGCAAAATCTGGTCAGTTTTGGGTTTTAAACGGTGAGAGATTTGGGGGAAAACAAAGGCATGTAGGAAAAACTTGGGTTTTTTAAAGTTTTTTTAAAACAACGGGAGGTTGTCTTTGGTTTTCCGGGTTTTTGGGAAATTTTTTCTCCCCTTTTTTTTTCCCTGTGACACACACTGGGTAATGTTTAAATACAGGGTTTTGAGCAGGGACACCGGCTTCGCTATGTGAGTTTTTTTCCCGAAACATTAAAAAATTTTGGGCGATAAGGGTTTTTAGGGGTTTGGTGTGGGCTCTCGTTGGAGATTCGATGGTTGAGGGGGTTTTAAACAGATTGAATGCTTGCGTCCATTGATTTTGTGCTTTCAGAAGGTCTGTGTTAAAGTCCCCGAGTAAAATAATTTCTTGGATTCTAGTGAGACTGCATCCATCATCGGAATAAATTTGTCGACCCAGTTACTCTTTCAGATGGGTTCCTGTAGCAGAATCCAACCAAAAGGGAAGGGTTTCTTTTCAGCTTAACTTCTATCCAGACACATTCTACACCGTTACGTTCTAGGTTGTCACAGATCTGTATCAGCGTGGAAATCGTACAGACGCGCTGACGGCTCTGTGGCGATTCGTAGCATCATTCCACGATGGGGTGTAGGCTTACCGGGCCATATATGGTAGTTGTTGGGTTCAGGAAGGATGGTGGGAGTGTTGGATACCTGTATGTTCCATTCATATACTGGGTGTGCGTTTGCTACCATGCACAGGCAGAGAATAAGTGTGGGGAGAGAGGGGGTTAGCCTTCCGTCTCCTGTTTTGTATCGTGTGGAGTCCCGTTTCACGTGCAGTTTATGAAAAGTTCAGAACTCGGCAAGGAGTGAGTGCTGAGTCATCAGGCTTTAAAGTTTGGTGGGGCCGGGTGGCTTGCACTTCGGTCAAAATCCTTGGTGAAAGAGCAGTTGGGCTCTGTTCTGGTGCCAGCGTTTGTGCTGCGAGTTTGACCTCGGTCGAAATGGTGAGCCGGCCTCGTGAGCGTGTTGCTCTTGGTCGTGCAAGTCGTCTGTGTTTCTGTGTGGCTGCAACCCTGAGGTTCAGGTGCTGGGGTGGCCAGCTGCAGTCGTTGTCGTCGTTTTGTGTTTGTAGCAGGTATGTGGAGTTAGTTAAGGTGATCGTAGTGTAGTGTTAAGGATGGCGTTGTCTTGTGCACATTTCTGTCGACTTGTACAAACGTGTAAATAATATGAGCTCATATATTGAATCAGTTTCCAGTTTTCTTAGGGAAAAGGAAGAGGGAGAAAATGGGGGGAAAATAAGGACAAAAACGAAGCAAGCTGAGAACCGTGTGATGGTGGGTTTTGACCAGCGGGTTGTGTTGAGAGGTGGAAACAGAAAAGAAAAAAAAAAGAAGGAAATTTGGTTGTGAAGTGTTGAATGGAAATGTAAATAGCTATCATTGGTTCGATTATGATGGTTGGTTTGAGTTGGTACTTATTCGTGACAGGGGGTTTGAACGGAAATGCTTTCGGGAAGCATAGACAAGGTGTGTTTTGGGCCCCTGGGCGCTGTAGAGGTTATGATTGTGCCGTGTCACGGAAGTTAATTAGAAAGGATAAGTATTGTGTAGTTGTGTGAAGAGGTACTGGTGTCCAGCAGCGCGGGTTTGTATTGTTGGGTATCCTAATTCAATAATATAGATTTAAGATTGTTCCTACATTCTTGGAGATTTGTGGGAGTGTTCTAATGCTTTGGGTGATTGCCGAGGAGATTATACGTATCCTGTCCCATAGGTTTCTTTGGAAATCGAGACATGATTATTGTGGTGGATGTTACAAATGACTGAGAATGTGTGTGTGGGAAGGTGTATTATAGAGTAGCTCTGTGTATACCGTAGTGTAAGAGAAATGTACTTTGTGGTATAGACAACGTGGGATGGTGATAGAGGTAACTCGGTTGTAGAGCTGTTAGGCTCTGGGGGTGCGTAAAGGAAATCCTGGGAAGGGGCGAACTAAGGGGTTACCCTAGTGATGTAGGTGGTTTTGTATATCTACGGTTAGAGGTAAACAGCTATGTCAAGTGCAGGTGAGGGCGCATTCCCACCATCCTGTGGCCCGGTACACCAGGGGGTCAGGGCCGTTGTAGTCGGGGAGCTGTGGACGGCCAGTTGCTGGCATTCCTGTCCTGACTGTCCGGCGATCGTCGCAGGTGCCTGCAGTTACCCCACCTGCACTCCCCATCCTGCTGGGCCGGTACTGTTGTCCCAGTCCTTACCCCGTCCATGCTACAACCCTTTTCCCTTTCCTCCCATCCGACCGGGTCTTCACAGCCTGGCCATAAATGGTGTCGCCGTTGCTGCTGGTGCGTAGCTGGTGCCACTGTTGCCGTTGGCGCCGTAGCTGTTGCCGCTGGCGCCGTTGCTGGTGCCGTAGCTGGTGCCGTAGCTGGTGCCATGTTGCCGTTGGCGCCGTAGCTGTTGCCGCTGGCGCCGTTGCTGTGTCGCCGTTGCTGTGACTCCACTGATGTGGAAGCTGTCACCGGTCGCTGTTGTCTGTGTCGCCGTTGCTGTGTCACCGCTGGTGTTATCGCCGTTGCTGTGACTCCACTGATGTGAAAGCCAGTGTGTCACTGTCACCTGTCGCCGTTGTCTGTGTCGCCGTTGCTGTGTCACCGCTGCTGTTATCGCCGTTGCTGTGACTCCACTGATGTGAAAGCCAGTGTGTCACTGTCACCTGTCGCCGTTGTCTGTGTCGCCGTTGCTGTGTCACCGCTGCTGTTATCGCCGTTGCTGTGACTCCACTGTTGTGAAAGCAGTGTGTCACTGTCTCCTGTCATTGTCTTGGCAGGATGATTCGTCATGGTCGCCGTCGCTGTCGTCGTTGAGGTCTGTCAACGTCGTTTGGTGACTGTTTTTTTGTGTGTGGTTGAGGTTTTTTTTTGTACATTGAAACACCTGAAGACATTGGGTTTGGGGTGTGCTCCTTGTTCGCTAAGGATGGATGGTGATAAAAAAAAACGGTATGACTGAAAGGGACGAAGTTGGTATAGTTTGGTTTTTGTTGTTCTGAGGTTGTTTTGGGGTATTGGTTGTGTCATGAAAAGGATTGACTTGTGTTTTGTTTGTTTGTGTTATATTCTGTTGGCTGAGGTACCTGAAAACTGTAGCTAATTAAGGGGTTAAAATACTTATGGTGGCTGCCTGGCCATTGGTATGTTGTGTGTTAGGCTTGGGTCTATGACTGGTTATTACTAGAATATTCCGCTCATTAAATGTTTTGTTGAGGAATTAAATTGTTTTCATTGGACAGTTCCTATGGTTTTGTTTGGCTGCGTGTTATTGTTTAGTGGGTTAGTTGTGGTAGAGGGTTTGTTTTTTTTACGTCCGGATTAGCGTCCGTGACATAGGTGTAGAAGTCGTTTAAAGCTAGGGTTTTCGCTGATGAAGATAGAAGACCCGTCTCTTTCGTTTGTGAGGTTCTTCGGATTACGTTATATCCTGAAATTGTTCATCATTGTTCGGTAATGTGTGTAGTTAATCTGGAATTCAGAGAGCTAAAATATGAAAAGGTTTTTACCATGGTTCCAAATCAGGGTTGTTATATCTATTGTCTTGTTAACTGCATGTTGGATATTAAGGTGACAGATTCGAAGTCCTTCTTTGCATGGCCATACAGGATTGGTTCTTGCTCTTTGTTTATAGTTGTGCACTGTTGTGATGATAGTAGGAGACGGATTTCGCACGTTAACTGATCGTTGGGGTTTGTATGTTCAAAGGAAAACAATAAGCATCACATAAATGGGAGGGAAAAATGGGTTTAGGTTTACACACTGTGACATCTTTTGTGGAATCAAAAAAAGTTATGAGAAGGAAAGAAAAATCTTCAATGTTATTATGTCGTAAGCTCCTCGATCAGATGGTATGATGGATACACTTTTCTGATAGGAAAATTTAGTCACTCGTAAAGGAAGTAATTTGAAGCTAAAATTACAAATAAGGGGTATAGGAGAAGGGAAAAAGAGTAAAGCTGAAGAAAAAAATATGCAAAGAATCAACACTTTCAAAACGAGACAGAATTTAAAAAAAAAAAAAAAAGATAGTGTGAAAATAAGTCACTTATAATTTCCAAGACACAAAGCCGCACTTGTTAAGTGCGCGTTGGCTATGCACAAATTGCCTCGTTGCAGGAAATAGCAGTTTTTTGGGAGGTTCTCCTGCCTGCTGAGGCTTTGTTCCAGTTCTCTTTTCTAAGGCTCACTGTCTGCACTTTTACGAAAAAACTTCTTATAATACGTGGGATAGTTCACTTAGATATCAGGTATCAGCACTGCACGGCACAGGGTTAAAAGTTCACTCACCACCACCACACACACCAACCACACACACACACACACACATAATAAGGTTAAGGAACAAAGGGCATGCAAGTAATTGGCATGGGATAAAAAAACAAAAAAAAACAAACAAACCGTGTGTTAGGTTGTATGAGGAAAACCACAGGTGAAGCTGTGTACCACAGTATCTGGTTACACTTCGCAGCCAGTATTAGTTGCAGAGGAGGTGTTTTTGTTGCATTTCTGGCTCACGGAAATATAACAAACAGTAAAAAGTTAACGGTACATCTACATACATACACATTACAGACATGAGCACTGTTGCACGCATAATCCAACTTACACACACTCACACACAGCACACACACAGAGACACAGAATGCACTCATATAAGAAACACACACACACAGATAATTAAAAAAATGTGTGCGAGCGCGCGCACACACACACACTCTACATTAACAATTCATACGGCACAAATTTCAATACCATTCACATACATACACTGCATACAAATATGATGCGTCCTCTTGCACTCGTGTAGCACACTCTCTCTCCTCTCTCTTCTCTCTCTCTCTCTCGCACACACACATTCCAAACAGCACACTCATACAAAATCATACTAGCGCGCACGCAGCGCGCGCACACACAAACTCACACACACACACACTACACACACACACACACACACAACACTCACACACTTAATCACCCCTACAAATACACACTCAAGTGGAAACTGCTACCATTCGTAAAAAACTTAATTCGCGGCATATAATGCAAAAACAATTAATCATGTGCGCTCTCTCGCACACACACAAAACTGGAACCTGAATAGAAGTGTTTGGGGGAGGCATGGGGTAGCTGGGGAGGTAGTAAGAGTGGCCAAGTACACATGGATGATGTGAAGGAGAATGGTACGAGGAAAGTAACTATCGAAGGGTGGAGGAATCAAGTATAGGTGGGGGAGGGACAGACCTTTTGACCTGGGAGACGGGGGATAGCGCTCTCGCCAGGCGGGAGAACACATAGGGGGCGGTATCTTGGTTGGTTGGGAGACGAGTGACTGGACCAGGGTTGCTGTCACTGCTCGTTCAAACATCGGTTGGGCGTGGTCTTGGAGGATCTTGGTGGAGGGTTGGGAGGGTGCTGTGGGGAAGGATGTGTCCAATAAGAGTAGTGTTGGTGTTATTTTGGGGTAGGCTTAGTTGAGCGAGAGGGCTGGCTGGGTCGATCTCGTGGTCACTCTGTGTTAGCACAAGTGAGCGGGATGGTGGTGGAGGGGCTTCCTGGACGGGGGGACGGGGGGGACGATGGTGAAGTGCGTAAACCTGACGGGAGGTTTGGGATTTCTTGACGAGGGTGTGGAATGGGGGAGGAGGCAGGGGGGATATTGGGGCATCGTTGCGCTGTTGGTAGCTGAGACTGTGGAGTGTAGGGGTGGGTAGGGGGCTGTCGTTTTGGGGGGAGAGGTTTTGCGTCACAAGTTCTCTCCCTTCTGCTGGTTTGTGTTGTTGTGGTAGTTTAAACGCAGTCTCGGGGCAACACCTGCTGGTGGTGATGGTGCACTTTGGCTGATGTATTTTAACCCCTTTCTGAACATGCCTCCTGAAGGGTGTTGCTGGGGCGATGATGGTGTTCAGAGGGTGCCGCCCTCTTGCGGGGGATAATTGAAGAGGCCTGTAGTTGGGCTTTGGGGAAGACTCGGTGGCACTGTACAATTGAGCTCTCGCACTGCTGCGTTTGATATAGCACCAGCTGGTTGTTGCTTAAGAGCTCGTGGCAGTCACCAGCCCCCACATGGAATGTAGGCCTGCTCACAGGTGGTGGGTGGGTGTCTGTTTGCAAGCCACTGAGTCAGACTGGCGACAGATAGTTCGTTTGGCACACTCCAACTGAGCGCTGGCTCTAGGGATATGATATTATCTCAGGTGCTGTACTTGCAGTATCTGGTTGAGGCCGTCTATCTATGGAAACTTTATGAAGAGGGATGGGGAGGGACTCGTTGAGGAGATAATTTTTCAGGATAGGTTTCGCTGACAAAGGGGAGGTGGTGGATGATGGAGTCAGAGGGATTTGTCACTTGGAGGGGATGGGTTGTCCTGTTCTTTGGTCACTGTGTGTTGTGTTTGGTAGGGCTGCTGTATGGGGGTGGTGCATCCTGTATACAGTTGCATTGAGAGAAGGTGGGGTGTTTTTGTGTTGGGGAGGATGGAGAGATTGTTTCGTTTGTTGGGTGCGGGAGGAGTTGAATGTGATTTACATTAGATTTTTATTGGCTGTGATGTTTTTGCGTGAGGATGATTTGTCGTGTGTCAGATGAAGACATTGTGACTGACGTGTGTCGATAGGGCGTCAATTTCTACTTTGAAGGTCTGTTTGGTTTCCTGTAGTGGTGATCTGAGGCAGAGGATTTCGTCCACGGATGGACTGAGTTGATCCTGAGGATTCTTCATTGAGGCACACAGTGTCATTGACTACAGCTACAGTTTGTGGGACTGTTGTCAGCGTTGGTGTCAGACCTTTCCCTTGAGCTTTCACAATCGTCTGTAGTCGTTTTTGTACGTAGTCACTGTGTTTTGTTGTCGTTTTGTCAACTGTTTTGCTCAACACTTGGGCCCCCGACCCCCCCCCCCCCCCCCCGCACTCCCCAGCATACTCACCAGCTCCGCTCACTCTCCCTGAGACATTGCCCCCCTGGCCGAGCCGCCCCCCCGATCATCAGCTGTAATTGATTTGTCGTATTCTTCCCGAGTGTCAGTCTCTGGTGTGCTGTGCTGTCTTCAGAATGATTGTAGTGTTATATGTTAGGGTTACATGTCCGTTGTGCTAGTGACGGGGGTTTTAATGTTTTTTTGTTACTGCTGGTGTAATGTCAAAAAAAAATAATATGAAAAGGGAAAAAGCTGATGTTTTCTGTCACGAGGATGGATGGTGATGTAGGGCGTATTCCTATATCGTTCATGGAGGGAAAGGAGGGGTCGCGTGGTGTGTGGGGAAGGAACAGGGGAAATCACAAACACAGGCGCTTGAAGAATTGCAGGGCGTGGAGACGGTTGGAAACATCATGTTTTTTCTGGAATGGGGCAGCTCACAATTCCAGCTCCTCCGGGTGCTGTGTAGGCGTGTTATGCCCTGAGCTTGTGCGAGCGGCACAGGGCTTCTGGTGCTCGCTAGGCCTGCCACACTGTAGCGACGGGGGGAGTGCTGCAGGAGACTGGGTCGGGCTTTGTGTTGATTCTGGCGCCGAGGTCAGCGTGGGTACAATGTCACGCAGTGTTTCGGGAATCCTCATTGACCCAGTCTTGGAAAAGAAGCTCGGCCCTGAACTAGATTTGTTGGTTGTGTAGTAGAGTGTGTCTTTGAAGTAGTTTTTTGCTTGGCTTTGTTGTGTGTCGTAATTCATGGGTTGTCTGAAATAGGTATGGTGATAGTTCTGGTGCTCAGTTAAGTGGGTAAATTATGTTGTGAATTTTGTGGTCTGGTGTATAGTCAGTCCATGTGATGGTGATGCCAGTTGGTTTGTAAAGCACCTAGTATCTTGAAATTAGTGTATCGCCATGAGAAATTGTCTTGTGTTGTGTATCAAATGTTTTCTGCGATGGGGTCCCATAGTATGAAAAATACGCTCGAGAAAATGTTCCCCGAGACGTCGCTCCTTTGTCTGAAGTCATGGATATCGTGATGGGAACCAATGACTGCCCAATCTGTAACCAGTTGCGCGGCAGTTTGCATGAAGGGAAACTAGGGCATGATGGCGGGATTGCTTCACATCACGCTACATGTTGGTTTAAATACACAATCCACGGTAATCGTTGATTGTTACACCAAATCACATACGCACTGACTCGGAGAAGTTAGAGATGAAAGTGCATCATAAAAATACTGTCATATTTTACCTTGCATTGATTACATTACACTTTGAAGATCCTTGCTGTAAGTCACTGCAACTACTAACCACGTCTGCAACTCGTCAGATTCCGGGAGGAGAGAGAGGAGAAGAGGAGTCACAAAGGTTATGAGGAGCGAGATAAAGAGAAGCGGGGGGGGAGGGGATGTGTGATGGGAGAGAAGAGAGAGAGAGAGAGGAGAGAGGGGTGCGTGGGAGGGGCATCTAAATTGGTTGCGTTCAGGTAGGGGGGAAAGTGGCGAGTGGCAGATCGATATTTCACGGCGTTTAAGGATGATGGTCGCCACTGCCTGGCAGCACGCCACCTGAGCGCTTTCGAGCTGCCCTTTCTCAGCACGACTGCCAGACCTTAATCCTTTTCAGCCCGCACACCGGCAGGGCCACACACACACACCACACACACACGCACCACACGCACGCACGCACGCACGCTCGCACGCACACCACACACACACACACACTACACTCACGATTTGAAAGGACGATTTCCGATTCAACTGTTCTTATCCATTGGACGTCTCCATCTAAACACATTTTCTTCTTCAGATCACCACTGGACTCACGTGGTTAGTTAGGCGTTCCTCTCTCTCTCTCTCTTCTCTCTCTCTTCTGTGTGTGTGTTGGTATTGTGTGTGTGGTGTGTGTGTGTGTGTGTGAGTGTGTCCTCTCTCTCTCTCTCTCTCTCCAGATATGAAATAATGTACCATATTTCTTTGAATTTGATTATTATGTGTTCGAATTAAGTTATATATAGACGGCTGGAGGTGAGCGCTCGGATGTCGGCGATCTGGTTGTTCGGCGCCTGCCGATTGTTGCAGTGTTTCTGTGGTTTTTTGTCTTGTTTTGGCCTTTTCTGTGGCAGTGGATGTGTGATACGATGGTGTTTGCTGTGAGTGGTGTGTTGGTGGTTGGTAGGTTTACGAAGTGGTGGTAAGGAATTGTTGTGCCTTTTCTGTTGTTTTTCTCTCTCTTCTGTCCTCCCATTTCGGCTGCGCTTAGATCGTATTTCGTTTTTCACGTTGCTTCAGGTGTTGTTGCCCCCCCCCCCCCCCCCCCCCCCACCCCCTTTTTTTTTTTTTTTTTTTTTAAGAAACAACGCTGTACTCTCACCCCCCCCCCTCCCTCCCATTGTGATTTCGGCTATGTAAAACATTTTTGTTACCGGGAACAATGGTCCACGCACGTGGAACCGGTGTTCCTCAAAAGGAAGACTTAACCTGTCCCGACGCTACCCGCCTTTCCTATGAAAGTGACGGTTTCTCCAAACTTGATATCTGTCTCGCGGCAGAAAGGGTAATGTGGGTGTGAAAGTGTTTGGGATGCGGGAGCGCATACTGATCAGGGGCCTTTGGCGCATTTTATCCATGACTAGGTCTGCAGGAGCCAGCTATTATTTGAAGGATTGTGCTTAACGGACACACAGTGTCACTACATGACACAAAAAACCCTTTCATTTTGAGAGGGGCTCGATTGGAGACCCAGGTTAACCCAACTCTTCATCTCTGATATCCATCTCGGTGGCCGATTGGGGACATTGGCTCAGCCCTGAAAAGTCTAGGTGTGCACATACAGTCTTCCTTCTGATGGAGAAGGATACGGAAAAAGACGCGAAAAGCTAACGGTTTCATCACTGGAAGTCGCTTTGTTTTCATCAACTGTCCATCCCACCCCTTTAGAGCGCTTTGTGATGGTGGGGATTTCCAGCAGGCTGTTCCAATAGGTGCAGCCAAAAGCCGCTCGCACAGTGCAGTGTGCTCTCGGTGTCTACAGATGGCCTCTCCAGCACCAGTGTCAGAACTGATTACATGCTGGCTGTGTCACCAGGAGTGGGCACAGGGAGTGGAGACCATGATTGTGGTTTGTTTTTCCTGATCCTCCTCCTCTTTTAGAAGAACCATAGGAGAGAACAGGGAAATGTCTGTTCAACCCCACTGCTTCACCACCGAGTTTTTGGGCGTAAGTGCCCTAAAGCAGACTTTTCCTGTGGCGGTATAGAGAGAGGAGAGAGAGAGAATCACCGGCAGACAGGACAGACAGACAGGAGAAGAGAGAGACAGTGAGAGAGCCAGACAGACAGACGGAGGCGGGAGACAGGACACACACACACACACCACACCACACACACACACACACACACCACACACACACACACACACACTCTTTCCTCTCTCAATTAAATGACATAAAATCGCAACATCTTCTGGACTAATTTCCACCTTCAAACTTTGTTCACGGGGCTGTAAACCGATCACTTAATTTACGGCTAGCGGCAGTTTGCACCTAGCCTTGCGCTGTGTAAACGAAGCACACTCGGCCGGGTTGCAACCCATTGCCATTCAGAAAATGATTGGCCACAGTACGACACACCGGAATCGGGCTGTCGCGTGACACACTGGGGTCGCCATTGTTGCTTGAGGCTATGTTCAAGAAGGCTGTGTTTTGTTTGCGCTCTGTTGTGACCACGGTGTGTTACTTGTGTTATTTTAAAATGGCTAAAACGTTACTGAAGATAAGGTTTGTTATTCGAGGCCCATAAGTTTTACTTTAACTGTACATGTTGTGAAACGGAGAGATTGTTTTTTAGAAAACGAAAAAAGGAACTAACTTGCTTTGGAAATGAACAGCTTATCTTAAAGGTTTTTGTTGGTTCAAGGAAATGGAAACAAGATGTAGCTAGTTTTAATACGTGTTTGACTATTGATGAGTTGGTTTCCTTATCTAATAAATGGCGCTGCATTGTTGAAAGTTGGCCGAAGCAAAAACAAACCATCAACGCGTTGATTGTTGGGAGCTGGCTTGAGACAGCTAAAGCCATGTTTAAAAAAACATGGCGTTCATTTCTTAAGGCGGGAGGTAGGTAAACACGGCTGATTCGTTTATTCTAAAAAACTTATATTTGAAACATTTTTTGCTGTTCCTCCCAAGTAAAAATGTTCTCAGTTTGTATTAGACTTTGATTGTTTGTTAACTACAGATTCAGTGTTCATTGGCCAAGCTGATCTGTGTATTAAGATGAGTATACTTTTCTACTTTTTTTAAATTCTAACCAGTTCATCTGCCTTAAAGTGTGCCCTTATGGCACTGAATGGCGATTTTCGAATGTTTGGCAAACAAACTAGATAGGGTTAGGCAGACATTAGTACTTCTACCAGATATGGAAGTGGAGTTGTGTGGGTGTGGCTAGCACTATCTTCTTATGAAATGCTTTAAATTTACAGTGCCGGAGTACTACTACTGGCGTTTTGAGCTGCCTATAAAAGATGGCTACAGCAAAAATTACTGCTGTAACCCAGTTGCAAGCCCTGTTTGTTGAAAAGAGGGGCAAAGCAAACTAGGTCAAGTGTTAGAGAACGCTAACGCTCACCCTAGAGCGGGCCTATGGTCACGTGTAGCAAGCCGTTTCTTCACTGACGTAAGATTTAGTTTTAGTTACGCTCATTGCAGGATAGGGTCGGGGCTGTTTAGAGTTGGCCTGCCTTTTGCCCACAGTGCGCGCGGCCTGTAGTCAACTGAAGGCCTACAATGACGTAAGATCTATTTTTAGATACCGGATCATCAGGAGCCGGGTCGGGTTTGTTTAGAGTTGACTGCCTTGAATTTCCACATGCACTTTATGACTTTGTATATTATTGCTGTGATTACTGGCTGTCTTTCTCTGCTTCGATTCAACGTCCTGCTTCACTTTTTTGGCTGCCGCCACACTCACGGCACGTCCCCCCCCCCACCCCTCGCAAGCATTCCCCCCACCCCCCACCCCACACCACACCCCACGCACGCACGTCCCTCCCCTCCCCAACCCCCTGTGCTACACCATAACACACTCCCACCCCCAAGTCCACCCCCCAAAGTTCTTAATTAAGTTTTTTACTAAGTCACCCCATGTTCTTAATTAAGTTTTTAATTATGTTACTATCAAGTTCTTAATAAGTTCTTGATTAAGTTTTTAATTAAGTCTTGTTCTAAGTCTTTTAATAAGTTCTTGATTAAGGTCATCTTTAAGTACAACCAAGTTCTTATTTAAGTTATCTTTTATTTATCAAAAAATACTTTTATGTTTTTATCTTAAATAGCAGATGTCTTAGATAGTACACACAACGCCTCAAAAACGCGTCATCTTGAGGATGTGTTGCTCAGCGTTCTCTGCATAGATCTTAAGGAAGTTCTTACACCTAAGCAACGCATTGATTACAATTTGGGTCTATGGAAATGTCTTTTATAGACTCCTTCTTTATTTATTGACTTTTTCTTTATATATTTTCGCCATGATTATTTTTATAAAAATTTAAAATTGAGTTCTTAAAATATTATTCCAATAATAAATGGTTCAAAATGATGCTTTGTTATTGGCGGTTTGGACGTGCAGTTGTGTTCGGCTTCTGTATTTAGCGGTGGAGATTGTTTGGGTCTTGTTTTTGCCAGCGTTCTGTTTATATATTTTATAACCGTAATAACCGCCCCCAGCGCAGCAGCGCACCAAAATTGACAACAGTTTTAAGTTCAATATTTCCATGTAGACTTTGGGCACTTGTTTCACATGGAGTTTTATAGCGGAATTGAATCAACTTGTTCTGGCGTTGGGAGGTGTTATGTTTTCATGATGAGTCATATCTGTAACAATTAATTTTTTTTGTCTGTTCCACTCTGCTAATTTTCGTACTGCTTCCAACCACGCCCAGGATTTTTAATGGTCTCCGCATGATTCAGCGTTTTCTGCTGATTTCTGGCTTGGTTACTTTCTCCACCTGTTCAGTTGTTTTCTGATTACTGTGATTTTATGGGCCACTGTCATTTTGAAAGGGAAATAAATCTTTATGATTAAAGTAATTAATCCCATGATCGCTGGCGACAATAATGTTCCAAATCCTGTAGTATAGATCTCAGCCATAGAGACTTAATGACTTTGTTTAAATAACTGGATATTGCGTTAAATCATACGGAAAGTTCTTGTTCAGAAGCAATGGGAGCATATCTATGACTAGTTTTGTGTACAAACATAAGAAACGTTTGCCCACACTTTTCAAAATTCTAGACCCCAGCTGCGATTATACTGTTTGATACTTTAAAATGTTTTGCGGCGACATCTGTTGATTCTGTTTATGCTGAAATTGTGTTCCGAGGAACTGTTTTGTTTTTCACATGCTGCCAAAGGATTAATGCCTCTCCTTTTGGGCATAATAGCTTGGTCATCAAACTTGGTCATTCATATGGTCAGGAAGTTTAGGCTGACCTTGTAGCTGTCTGGTGATCATCATGTTCTTGTTTTTTAATAATTATAATTTTTTTATTTTCTTAAAATGGCACGAAAAAAACTGTTGCTAACCTTGTATCCATTAGGATCTTATTGGAGGGCTAAGTGTAGGATACTCAATGCTTGGTTTAAAAGCTTGTAAAAAAATAAAAAAATAAAAAATACGGCAGATCTTGGCAAACTAGTCTTTGTGGATTCAGCAATGCTGATGCTTTCATGCTGCTTCGGTTGCCTCGAAAGATTTTCTAGTCAAGCTAGGAATAATTCCAGACAAAATAAATATGTAAGATAAACAAAATACTTTTATAAAAAATGGCTTCTCTCGCAATAATGATAGGCGGCGCTGTGGTGAATACGCTTGTTTTAGCGGAAAGTAATTCGCATTTAGTAAAACTGACGGAGATGACGGCGATGAGAAAAAAGACATAACAAATGCTATGGAGGAACAGCCAGCTGCACAGACGCCTATGAAAAGCTGAGTCTGAGACTTGACAGTTAGATTTTATTAATGCACTTCTGAAAGAAACAGGGGCATGCAGCTTACATATTTATTGATGTTGATCAAGCATTAATACAATATTATATAGTAACATGGGCAAAACGGTCCAGGACATTGCCCCCAACTAAATTCAGTGACTTTTTATAACCATCAGAAAAAACAAATGATGAAGGAAATCGCGTTTTATTGCCTTTTTTCTGGTTTGACCGTCGTGTATTTTGTTGCGCATAATATTGGCTGAATAAAAAAGAAACAAATCTATTATTGCCCAAAGGATTTTTGGAGAGGCAATCACAGCATTAAAAAGCTAAGCCCCAAGCAGATGGAGTCGGTGAACAAACAGCAAAGGAATGGTTTATCTAAACAAGCAATTTTGGAAATTATTTACTGCCCCTAGACGAATACAGAGACACACTTTGTCAATACACTCCCAAACGACACCCATCAAATGGATCTTCTATATTTTCCCTTCTGATAGGATTAGACGAAAAAGATTTAAGTACGCACTTACAGTCATTGAATAGTCGTCAAGATTCAAGATGCGGAGCCATTAACACTAAAGAGTGCTTTGCTGTTGCTGTCGCCAATACAGATGATATACAGCGAGCCCGACTAAACTTACCCTCCGGCCCAATGATTCATGTCGGATGATGGTTCCCGAAAAGAGTTTAAAGCCAAGTGAATCAATTATTGTGTTAAAACATAGTGTTACAATTAAAGAGGCATTACAGGAGTTCACAGTTCACAGGCTTTAGTTCGAAAACTTTAACAAACAGTTATCCGAAAACTTTTTTCCTACAGTATCACAGAGTGATATTGACTTAATTCTCGCAACAAGAATGGGTTTGAGACTGCCCTCAGTTTGCGCGCAATGAATAATGATAGATTTTAAAGGGCTAAAGCCAGTACATGCTTCAAAAGATTAAACAATTAAATGTTGCTGTTGGAGAGTCTTCATCGGCAAAATATTACATTTGGAGTAAAGTAAGGTTACCTTTTATTTTACCGGGAGATGCAGAAGGGGACACTGCATCAGGGCATAAACGAATCAGTTTGGAGTGTTTTTGTCCAATATGAAATAAAAAGAATTGTAATGAGGAATCCGCCCGTGTATTATTTACGAGAAACTGACACTATCAAATAAACAACACAGCTCATCAAGATCTTTTGTGAAAGAACGAATTGCAGATAATCCGGCAAGGGCACAGTTCGCTTTAATTATTTTACGTTAAACATATTTTGGTTTTATTATGAGGCCAGATGTTGCGCTGTACGATACAAGTTTGTTTTTGGAAGAGACCTTGATAATTGATACGGGAATCATTTAAGGCGTGTAATGCTATTAAGGAATACTTTTCGAGGATTAATAAAGGCATGCTATATCTTCCAGTTCACCTACTATCAAAAATCCCCCATAATTGGTAAAAGATTATAGGTGATTTTTTAAAAATTAATTCGATCTCGTCAAGCTATCAATGAGGATAAAGTTTTAAATGAAGTCGGTGAAGCTATGGATTGATCTTATATTTTTGTTGTGGATTTTGATTATACACCCGGTTTTTGCGGTCCTGCCTGGGCACGTTTGAATTGTATAATAGGTGTATCAATACTCCCGTTGTGTGGGGGGTATTTAGATGTCTGCGGGGGATCTAAGGTGTGTGGTGAGCAGGTATGTGTTGATCGATGGTTGGTAGTGGGCTTGTTGTTTTGGCGTTGGGCTTTCTAGGCTGCGGGGGTGTGTCTTGGGTGTGGGGGGCTAGGCTATCAGCGGAGTGTGAGGCCGGTGCGGTCTGATTGGTATGGGGTAGACAGGGAGCGTTTGTATGTTCTTGGGGGTACGGTTTAATTATTTTCTCCGGTGATACGGGCATCGTGTTGGCTGCCGATGAGGACGTATACGTCTTGTGTAGTATATTGTATCAATGGCGAATATTTAGGGTCAATCAGCTGTATCATTACCATCCGATGTCCTTAGCTACTTCATTTCCATGTCTTTATAGATGTCTTCAGTAGGAAGGAATAATTTTTTCTTTGTATTTTTAACAAACTGTCTGTATCTGTGTAAAGTTTCTGGACTCAGGATACGAGGGCTTAAAGTAAGTCATAAAGAAATTCTAACATCAAAAGCTTTGATAATTCTAAAACAGTAAACCCAATAAATACAGGTTGTCCAATTTGACTTTCTTTTTCTTCATCATTATGCCAAAAAGCTGATCATGAAATCTTTAAAGTCCTGATAATTTGGTTTTGAAGTTAGCTTAATTGCTTCGTTCTCTCTGGTGACCAATCTGACATCTTTACGCTTGTGCGGATTCTCCATAGTCTTTCCAAAACAGCTGTTGTTCATCAGCTTGAAAAAGTCTTTTCTGAAGCATCTGCGGATTTAGTTCTGAGAACAGTGTTCTTCATGATGTATGGTTTCATGAACTGTTCTTGATCAAAAGCAATTATGCGATGGACAGCTGTTTACTTTAAAACCATGTCTTAAATAAAATTGTAGAAGTCTGTAATGACAGACATAATTTTTTTGCCTCGAAGATTAGGCACAAGTTTAGGCGGCTCTCTTGGATCCATCTTTAGACTTTCTGCTGCTAATGGATAGTCATTATGCAGGTCATGGAGTTCATGAGGATATTCTAAGTCAACTTCTAGAATGAAGCCGCGCTGCTGATCAGGCGTTAAACTGTTCAACCACTTTAATGCCCTTTGAATATTATTCGTACCTGTGTACATTTTAAAGTTGCGTAATGGAAGCGATTGCGCCATAGCCCATCCATACAGATTGTTTGCATCTAAATACATGAGATAGTTAGACCTTTTACTTGGATCATAGTCGTCCAAGTATTTGTTGTTTGCTTTACAGTAATGATGCGACGCCATACTAATTCCTCCACGCAATCCGTTTTCAATCATCTGAATCATTGGTAGGTCAGACAATAAATCAATCTGTACTCCAGTAAACTTTAAGAAAGCGTCCAACTCATCCCGGTGCAGAAATATAATGCCAGGATCCAAACTGTAATGTTTCATGCAGGTCTTTCTGTAATTTTTTAAAGACGTCCGCCAACAAACATACATCTGCCATTAAATAGGAACATGATAGTCTCCATCGTTTTACAATCTAACTTTTGCCAAGCATCTTGAGCATGCTGGTAATCAGAATCACTGATGTCCTTTCCTCTGAGACTAGAAAAGAACGCGCCTTTAGGGAAGTGTATCTTCGTCAAACCTTTCCCAACTGTTCATGTACTCATAAGGATAAACGCCCTTTCTAACGAGAGTTGGGTCAAATATTTTCTGTTATTGGGCAGGACTTTAAGGACATAGCTAGTGCCTCTAATGACCCATCATGTGCTGCATAGAGTCATAAAAACATTTATTTAAAGTGAAACACATTACTTTTCTGATGACTGGCATGCATGCACCCTAAGCTGTTAC
>JAFLJL010014614.1:0-46762 GCA_018398815.1 Conus ventricosus | reverse complement strand
GGAAATAAAAATTTCGTTACTGATGCGTCCCGATTGTTAAAATCCTTTTTCCCCTCTGTCTTCACCATTATGAAACAAATGTTGAATCATGTCACGCGTGGCGCATGCTGCGTCCGTGTGTTTCGTGTCTGTGGGTGGGTGTGAGTGGAGTGCGTGCGTGTACCTGTGTGTGTTGGTGTTGTGGGGTTGTGTTGTGTGTGTGTGTGTGGGTGTGTGTGGGTGTATGTGTGTGTGGTGTGTGTGTGTGTTTTTGGGTTGTTGTTGTTTGGGGTGTGTTTTGTGTGTGTTGGTGTGGTGTGTGTGTTGTTGTTGGGGGTGTGTTTTGTGTGTGTGGTTGTTTTGTGTGTGTGTGTGTGTGTTGTGGTTTGTGGTGTGTGGGGTGTGTGTGTAGTGTGTGGTGTGTGTCTCCCGCTTTTCTTGCTTGTCCACCCTCCAGTAATAATATTGTCTTAAAATTTTTTCCTATGGTTTAATTGTGGCTTTTTTATTGCAATTTTTTTATGGATCAGCATACTTTTTACTTACATGCTTTAAATATATACTGTGTTTTTTAAGGTTAACTGGATCTGGATAATTTTTGTTAAGGTGAACTCGCGTACGTGTGTATGTGTTTATGTGTGTGTGTGTGCGTGCGTGCACCTGGGTGTGTGGTTTGTTTGTGTGTGTGTGTGTTGTGTGTTGTGTGTTTTTGTGTGTGTGTTGTGGTGTGTGGTTGTGTGTGTGTGTGTGTGTTGGGGTGTGTGTGTGTGTGTGTGTGTTTGTGTGTGTGTGGGTGTGGGGGTGTTTTTGTTAAAAGGACAAAAGAAGTCCTGGTCCCTTCAACATGTGTCTCTGCCTCTATGATTCCCCCCCCCCCCCCCCCCCTCCTCTTTCTCTCCGGCTTTTCTTGCTTGTCACCCCCCAGTAATCAGATAGTCTTAGAAATGTCTCCAGTCAATAGTTCCCAGTCAGTATGGTTTAATTATGGCATGTTATTGTATTGTTTATGTATCGGCAAAATTTTAACTTACATTGCATTAATATATATATATATTTTTGTTGTTTTTAAGGTTAACGGGATCTGGATAATGCTGTTAAGGTGAACTTGCGTGTGTGCGTGCATGTGGTGTGTGTGTGTGGGGTGTGTGTGTTGGGGTGTGTGTGTGTGTGTGTGTGTGTGTGTTGTCTGTCTGTCTGTCTGTGTGTGTGTGTGTGTGTTGGTTGTGTGGTGTTGTGTGTGTGTGTGTGTGTGTGTGGTTGTTAATTGTACTTGATGCTATGATAATTTTGTTGTTTAATAGTGTATGGGGGGTGGAAGGGAGAAAGAGAGACAAAATTTCTTTTTACATAGTCTATGTTGTTACTATGTTACTCGTATGTGTGTTTTTTCATGTTTCCCGATGCACAAAATGAATTCTTCTTTTGAAGCTATAAAAATGATTGGATTGGATTGGATTGGATTTGTACTATTCGCTTTTAATTTGTCAAAATTTTTTCTACTTTACAATACATTGTGTTAACATTTCCTTGAGTTGGAAATGAACTGAAATTTTTTGGAACAGACAAGAGCCGAGAAACGAAGCTGGCAATGATGTTGATGTTCAGTTTTGTTACTGATGCTGGTGGTGTTGAGTAGGAAACAACTGAAAGGGATTTTACATTTTATATCAAAGTGATGATGGTGATGAGATGATGATGATCATCATCATCTTCACCATCAACAGTAATAGCATTAATGAACGGTTGATGAGATAATGTAAATGATCAGTAGGGTGGATGAGTAAAAGTAATTTTGTCCCCTTTTTTTAAATTTCTCATTCCATTGAATGGGATTAGTTCCAGAAAAACAGGAACGAGCTCGATTTGCCCCTGCGCCCGCGCGTGCATGTGCGCGCGATGTGCGTGCGGTGCGGTACATGCGTTCGTGTGGTCTAAAATCTGGCGCTCGAGGTTGCTCCAAGTCTATTCGACAGATTTCGCTGAAATTTAGGTGGAGGTTGGGTTTGGACTAGTATGGTGTCGCTTAAATTCCAGACCATTCAAAACAGTGACCTCGACCAAAGATCAAGATCACAAGGTCAATTTTCCCTTCTAGGACTTTGATGGAATGGAAATTTCTAGTCAGCTTGATCATCTTTTGTTTAAAACTGAAAAATGCATTCCCCCAAAAATAAACTTAGAAAAAAAAGATGCAAAGCATGACGATAATGATGATGACAGTATAATGTGGAGAGAGAGAGAGAGAGAGAGAGAGAGAGAGAGAGAGAGAGGGGAGAAAAGAGAGAGAGAGAGGAGAGAGAGTTATTTTTTGTCGTATTGTTATACTTTCAACAATTTGCTCACTGTCAATGTCAGTAATGAAGCATCTGCATGACCTTAGCAACACAATTTTTATCGAGGAAAAAAATAAAATGAATATACAAAACTTTACTTAGTGCCTGTAATGCCTGGAATAATTGATGAGATGAGCGATTTTTTTTTGTCTATTTAAGAGCAAGTAAATGAGAAGTAACAGTGCCTGCATAAAACATTTGGCCCTTCCTTTTTACTGCCTCTGTGAGAGGCTGGGGTCAGTAAGGCCAGATAGGGTAGTGGTAATGCAAACATTTGAGATGGCACCCACCTGCAGACAACCATCAGTGAAAGGTGATATACACCAGCCTCAAGTTTTCCCCCCACCCTTCTGACCCCTGTGGAACCTGCCGGTACGCATCAGCGAAGGTGATATACACAGCATAAAGTTTTCCCCCCACCCTTCTGACCCCCGTGACTGCCCGGTACGCCATCAGCGTAAGGTGATACACACCCGCGCACGCGTTTTCTCTGCTTTTCTCGCTTCCCCCCCTCTTCCCACAAGTTTCAGGGGATAGGTGATACACAGCTGCACTGTACTTTCCCTCTCCACCCTGTGGAAGGGTGCGGACCTCTGTGTATCAGCTGTCACTAACTTATTCGGGGCCAAAGCTTTCATTTCTAGGGAGCGTGCCCAGAAGAGTCACGGCCAAACCCGTTGATTAACGGTTAATTACTACTTTAGCACTCAGTTGTTTGCAAAAAAGTGTCAGAGGCTGGCAGAGCAGATGTGTCTTTACCTATAAGGTAAATTTGGAAATAAAAACTTCATAATACCCTCTATCTGATAGTGTCAAACTTTCAAAAGCTATTTTCTCAGAAGTACCTCTGAGCGAGATAACACATCCTGGCCGGTAACTGGCCAGTGTTGGTGGCTTGCCACTGAACTTCTTTTCTCTGGCACTGCAGGCTGCACCAAGCCCTGGATTTCAAGTGGTGCTTCGCTCCGTGGGTCAGAATATGTTTTCCTGAGATACTGCTCAAGAGTTTTCTTTGTCCACTGTTTGTGTCCCAGATTTGGATTTTCGAACAGTTTCCTGTAAACAGGAAGGATCTCTGAAGAGGCAATCTTAGATATTGTCATGACTGTGATTCGATGTGTGCCATGAACGGAATTGAACATGTTTTGATGTAATGATGTTGGAAAAAATGTGGATAAATGTTTGGTGAATTTTGCACTTGTGGTGTAGGACCACGCTGTTTGTACAGCTGTGTAAAATAAATCAAATGATGGTGTGGGCACCACGTAATTGAGCATGATTAGTTAGGACGCTGAGAGTTTGAATAATGAGTGAAGCTCACTTTTGTGTGACTGGGTGAATAAAAATTTTTGAATCAGACCTGGGGATGGCTTGGACAAGAGCAGACGCCAGATTCTTCTAGTTAACACTTGTGGGATTAAGGAACTTTAACTCCCTTATGGGTCTAGCTTGTAGTATTGCCTGTTAGGCAGAACAACCTTGGGAGTTGTGAAATTAGGACTTGGAGTCCTGTGGCCTGTGAGAGGTCAGCAATGTCCTGTGACCTGTGAGAGGTCAGCAATGTCCTGTGACCTGTAAGAGGTCAGCAATGTCCTGTGACCTGTGAGAGATCAGCAATGTCCTGTGACCTGCCTGTTAGAGGTCAGAAGTGTAATTGCAGGCAGAATTCTGCTGGGGCATGAACTTAGTGCTTGTTCCCTAGAGACACCTCAGTGTCCGAGCCTAGAGCGGCAGCCTCACCTGAACAGTCTGGAAGAAGACCGTTTTTACCCAGCAATGTCATAGTGTTGGAAGAATGAAAGTGGAAAAGAATAAAGTATTTTGTCATGCATGTCATAAAATATTGATTTGATTTAGGTATGTATTTTTTTTGATTTTCATAATTATTACATTGAAGGGGGCGTTTAAAAACAAACTTTTGGTCTGTTAGTGTTCTTTTGAATACATGGAGTAGATGCGTGTGCATGGAGTTAGCATGCTGAGTTCGTGACCGAGAGCGTGCGAACGCAGTGTGAGGCAGTGGTGACCCCGACTTTTGAACTCCCCTAGTTTTGAAAAGTGAACGCTCTAAAAATTGAATTGACAATTTACTGAATTTAGATTACATTGAAGGTTGAGGAAAAATACTGATTTGTGCTCCCCTATTCTCACATTCAAAAGAATTATTATCATTATTTTAATATTGTTTATAATAATTTCAACTTCAAAATTTTGGTATTTATTATTGTGGATTGTCTTGTGATAGAATGTTTTTCATTGTATTGAGAATTCCCATCTCCAGTTCCACGGGTGGTTTAGCATCAATAGTGATCTACCTAAGCGCTCCTGTCTGTTTGTCTTTCTGTCCCTTACTATTCTGACTTTTCACCTCTCTTGGTTTCAGTTTCCATTTATTTAATATTCTTCGCCTCTTCTCATGAATAAGCGCCTATCGCATTTTGAAATTGGCATTATTTGCTATTTACTTCGGGTTTTTCTGATTGGCGTGTGTAAGTGTCCCCTTTCCTTTGATGTTGTAGGGTTACGTTCAGTATTTTTTTCCGTGGAGATTCTTTTGTGCGTTTCCTGGCACATTTTGGATTCACCTTGGTAACAGCGCTCTATTCCACTTTAATCTAAAACGTTTGCTTTTCTGGGTACTTTCAGGAACCATTCTCCCTTTTTTCAGAGCGATTTCAAAATTAATTCCGTTTTTTCCTTTTGATTAATTTTCCCAGCTTAGGAAAAGAGGGTGCATATACACTAAACTATCATAGTAAACTGTGAATGTACATTTCTGTCCCGTGATTGTTTCGTTTTCAGTTGTTTACACATTTGAATGTTTGCCACACTCTGAATAACTGATTTGTGTCGACTGAATTTGTGCAACCTTGATTGTTTTATCATTCGATTTTATGTATTGACATTTTCTTTGACATCTTAAATCCTTACCCCCTTTTTCCTGTTTGGATGCTGAGTGTTCTAAAGCACCAATTACACTTCCCGATATAATACTATCGGATGGTGAATCTGTCCTAGAAAATACTGTTCTGTCTCCTACTATGTTGGACGAAATACTTCAATTCGACATATCTTTAGCCCAGGACAGAGGTTGGGTTTGTCGGAGATGGTTTAATTGCTTACATTAACCTATGTGAAGATCGTGCTATACGAAACAGAGAGAGGAAGGAGAAAAATGAAGCAGAAAGAGAAAGAAACAAAATAGACAGGTGGTGTTGGAAAAAGAAAGAATGTTGAATTCAAAGGGGAATTAGAATTGCGCAGGCTTGAATTAGAAGAAAAGCAAATAGAATTTAAGTTAAACAAGCTGCTGTGCAGGAAGCCACCGAAAACGCTTCTGGTGTTGGTGCTATTCTAATGGACATCCTGCTGTTAAAACTTCCTACATCCCCAAACTTCCCTATTTGATGAAAATCGTGATGATATTGATTCTTTTCTTTTTACGTTTGAAAACCATAGTGTCATGTGCTACTGGTACCTTGGTTTACGAAGGAGTGTTAAAAAAGTCTCAAATGCATCATTTAAGATGTTTATGTTACATATTTTTCTCCACAGAAGTCCAAGACACCAGCAGATAGTCAGAGTGTCAGTGGAACTGTTCCGTGCACACCTGGCCAAGCTTCTTTCTTTGTGCCATAGTCTTGCTGCTCGTGACAATCTTGAGTGGGAAGATCTCAAAGGGGAACAATCAAAAAAGATTCAATGTGCAGAAGATGGGCTTCGTGAAAATTTTCGTTCCTTCAGACCAGAAAACAGGAGAATCGTTTGCTCCATTTCTAATCGGTACCAGTCATTTGTTTGATCGGTGGATTGATTTGTCCGATACAGAAAAAATCTTTTGATGGTTTGCGTGACTTGTTACTTCGTGAGCAAAGCCTCCAAAGTGTTCTAAGGATTTAGCTGTTATTTTGAGGAACGATCTTGTAAGACTGCGAAAGAAATATGTAAACTCGCTGATCAGCATCTCGCTGCTCATCCGGAGAAGCAGTTCGGGAAAAATCCAATGGCGTTGTATTTGAGGCAAACGTTGCTTCTCCTGGACAATTTAGTCCGGGAAATCAATTTCAGTCAAGCAGACAGAATGCTTCCAGAGGACTTCTAACTTTTCTCAGAGAGTGTCGCATGCCCCAAACCCCAATTTGATCGGGCGGTTCCTTACTCTTTTCCGCGAGGAACTTCTTCTCGCCGACGTCCGGATCGGTCATTCGGACCAGGTCGTGGTCGTGGACAGGTTAGAGGTCGTGGTGGCGCATTGGGTGTTGCGGATATTCATTCCTGGCTCTGCGGGTGCAAAGTTCATAAACTTTAATGAGTCGAGTGTCCATGTGTTAAACAGCAACCATGAAACAAGCAAATGTGAACATGCGTACACCAAATAAAACCCCCAATCAAGATACCCAGATGTATTGGTTTCTGACGGTGATGTCAAGGGACTTCATACTGAATCGTACTGTCAATGGATTTGGTGCCACATTACTGAGAGACACTGGAACCACTGATGGGGTACGCAAGGATTTGGTAATGAAGGACCTGCACACAAGTTAACACAAGGCTGCCGTTCTTTCGGGGGCAAGATAGAGTCTTTCCCTTTGGCAATTGTCTATCTTTGTACCCTTTTTACACAGGTGAATAAACGCTTGTGTTGTTGATGAACCAGTCATGATCATATTTGGGCATCTCGTTGATGTCTCAACATCTTGTAGCGGTCAAGGTGGCTCTTTTGTGCCATGTACAGTAAGCACTCGCCTGCAAGAAAAAAAGAAAGACGGTCCAAAACTTATTAATATACCTACCATGCCCAAATTGGATGTACCCCATGAAAAGGTGATACACCTACAGGAAGCTGAATCTACATTAACCCATTTGTTTCAGAAGATCGTTGATGACGTGCCTGAGCGGGTGAATGACGTTGTATATATGCGAAGGAATGATGTGTTGTATCGTTTGTACCCTAGAGATGATCATGTTGTGGAACAAATTGTTGTTCCCATGCCTTTGCGTGACACCGTGTTGCAGACTGCACATGATTCCATGTTTTCAGGACACTGTGGGGTAGAACGTACTCTTCAACGTGTGTTGTCCTCGTTCTTTTGGCCTGGTGTCAGTGTCATGTTTCTGAATAGTGTCAGTCATGTGATGTCTGTCAAAAGACGATCCAAAAAGGTCGTGTACCATGTGCCCTTTTACAGCGCATGCCAGTCATTACTGAACCGTTCTGTCGTGTTGCCATTGATCTGGTAGGACCGTTTGAGTGTCAAATTCAGGGTGTCGGTGTGTATTGACAGTGGTAGATGTTGCCACTCGGTACCCGGAAGCGGTACCACTAAAGAAGATAGATACTATATCTGTGACAGAAGCGTTACTCTCAATCTTTTCAAGGATGGGTCTTTCCGACAAAATTTTGTCTGACTGTGGATCAAAGGTTGTGTCAGACCTCATTGAGGAAATTTTCCGGTTACTTTCTATTTCTTTATGTATTACAACTCCTATCACCCTCAACCCAATGGTCTCGTTGAGAGATTTAATGGAACGTTGAAAACCATGCTGAAAAAAGTGAGTATGGAGAGACCATCTGATTGAGACAGGTACATTCCAGCTTTACGTTTTGCCTACAGTGAATTACCAAATGAAAGTACAGGCTTTTCACCATTTGAACTACGTTTGGACGTTCACCTAGAGGTCCTATTAGCATTACTGCTAAGTCATGGTCTGGATCCAGTGTTCCCCAAGAGGAAAAGAATGTGTTTGATTATGTTTTCACCTTACAAAACAGAATTAGTTATACACACCGTTTTTGCTCAGGAATATGCATACAAAAGTGCCACAACTCATCAACATTATGCTGACCGTGATGCTAAGATGCGTTCATTTTCTGTGGGTGACCCTGTTTTGGTGTTGCTAACGGATGATAAAAGCAAAATGCGTGTTATTTGGAAGGGCCCATATGTCATTCTGGAAAATGTTCTGATGTTAACTGCAAAATTGACATGAATGCGGTATCAATGTTGTTCCACATCAATATGCTGAAACTATATTTCGACAGGTCAAATTTTGCAATCAACAAAACAAGCGAGAAAAATGACTCTGTGGTGTATGCATGTATCTGCCCTGAACTATGACATTACTGACATATTACCAGTGGAATGTGTGACTACTTCCAAATCTGATGTTCATTTCAAAAGACTTGAAACATGTGTGCTCGTGATGGACCTATTGTGCAGATAGCCTCAGTGGTTGGGAGAAACACATGAGGATGGTAATCTGACAACAACTCAGGAAACACAATTGAGTGAATTGTTACATGATTTCAAGGATGTTCTCGCGGATAAACCTGGAAATTACTGTGTGAGTGGAACGTCATAAATCTCAGTTGACCACGGATATTCCTGTGTGTGTCAGATCATACCTTTTACCCTTTGCTAAGAAGCAGGTGTTGAAAGAGAAGTACAGGTGATGCTTGATCTGGGTGTAAATGAGAAACCTACTTCCCCATATTCTGCTCCAGTTGTCGTAGTATCCAAACCAGATGGTTTTAGTGAGATTTTGTGTCAATTTTACAGCACTGAACAAAGTCACATTGTTTTTTTTTTAATTCTAAACCAATACCTGATGTTGGGGATTTGTTTGATAGTTGTCACAGACCAAGACTGTCGCTTGTTACAGTGGTCTCTGATGATCCAGGAATGTTGTTTCAAAGTTGAACTATTGCTGGTACTACCAATGTCTTGGCTGACCTTCTTTCTAGGCAGTAAAAAGAAGGCAGACAAAGAAACTGAAAAAAGTAAACACTTGCTGATTCAGATTATGTATGCAAAGTTTATAAACATAACATGCTGTTTTTCTTTTTTGCTGTGTGTATGTATATGATGATAATGCTTCTTGACGCATGGAATATTGATTATGTCTGTGTTACTTTGAAATAATTGACATTGGGTATTAACTGCGGGCTGTAGGTATGTCTTTGGGGGAAAATGCATGTTGCTTTTGGCTTCTTTTTTTTTTCTCATCATGAATATGTATTCTGGACTGATGTATATAACTGGAACGTTAATGTGGTATTTCATTTTAATGCACATGTGCCTGAGAATGTAATACTGTTCTTGATTTTTATCAAATTATTGATGATAATAAATTAGATAATGATGCTACTTCTGTGGAAAAAAAATTCATGAATCAAATTTTTTTTCATCAGAGGTTGGGGGTGTCATGACTAGTTATTCGATGTGTGACTGAGAGCACGCGAACGCGGTGTGTGACAGATGTTTTTTTTTTTTTTTTTTTTTTTTTTTTTTTTTTTTTTTTTTTTTTTTTTCCTTCTCCTTCTTCTTCTGTTTGCTGAGGGCACCGTGTTGTGTTTTCAGAACAGACATGAGGAGGTTCTTCAGTGTTAGCTGTTTCATTCCACTGGCATCCCTACAGGTTCCGTGTTCTGGGCGTGTGTCGTTTGTATTCCCGTGTGTTCTTTCAGCGTGGATGTCCTTGGCACTGTGGTTTGAATCCTAGTCTTGGTTTTCCGACGTCTTATTCTGCTGGCGCGAGGTGCTGCTGTTAGTTCACAAGAGTCTACACACGGTCCTTTTCAGTTATATGAATGTTCATTGCCTCGCTCAGCAGTGATTTTCTCTCCCACAGACACATGGGAATTCCCATTCCATTTGCTCATTCCTCAAGGTCAATTGTGTGTTTCCAGTGTGTCTGGGTTCGCAATGGTGGCTTTTTTTTTTTAAACCCCCTCCCCCTCCCCCACCCCCAGGTGAATCCTGGGAGCAACTGTCAATTTTGGTACAAGAAACAAAATTGAGAAAGGCAAGGTAGGAAACCAGCCACAGAGCCTATAGATCGTGTCTTTCCCAGTGTCGTCTGGTTCTTCCCGGATGGTCCGTGGACTATACAGTGATCTAACCATGTGGGCAGTAGGGAAAAAACGCCCATGTAGTGCTTGACAGCAGAAAGTACACACAGAAAATTCAGACAAATGTTTCGGCTCTGAACTCGAGGTATTCTAAGGAAGCAGGGCCACATTTGGGTCTTCACTCCTAGATGACCTTATGCTGCCGGCTGTTTCTTCCCTGTCACAATCGGGATATGAGTCCGCAACTTTTGACAGACTGGATGTTTTAAGGAGTGTCTTTATAGACGTTTATCTTGTTGCTTGTTGTCCGCCTAGACGGCCAAGACCATCTAGTCATCCTGGGATCGGGGGTGAATGCGTAGATGGCTGGGGCAGGCCGATCTGCGCCAGAAAAGATCTATCACAGTACGGACGGGGGCTGGTGGCAGCAGCTGGAGATCTGTTGACACTGGTCTTCCTGATCATCCTGCGCTGCTCAGCTCCCACATTTCTGTTGCTTTCACAGGTCTCTGCACCTTTGCGGACAGCTGATCGCCACCCATCTCTGTCCTGGGCAGTCTGCTCCATGTTGTGTGGCTGATGTTGAAGGCCTTCAGGGAGGATTTGAGGCTGTTTTTGAAACGCGTCCTCTGGGCTCCACGAGAGCGTTTGCCCTGTAGCAGTTCGCCAAACAATAGTTTCGTTGGCAGCCGATGGTCTGGCATGCGAGCTACGTGCCCTGCCCCGCAAGGCTTTTTTTTTTTTTTTTTTTTTTTTTTTTTGGGGGGGGGGGTGGGGGGGGGGGGGGGGGGGAGAGACTCCAACCAGAGCGCGTGCAATTCCCACAGTGAACACTTATTTTGAATGTCACCACATTTTTTTTTCCCTCATCATTTCCTCTCCCCCCCCCCATCCCTTCCCAGCTCTCTCTCTCTGTGTCCATCTCCCCCCTCCCCTTCTCTCTTGCTCCACCCCTCCCCTCACTGCCACCCCGTCCTCATCTCCCCTTCCTCTCTTTCTCTCGCTCCACCCTCCCCTCACTGCCACCCCGTCCTCATCTCCCCCTTTCCCCTCTTTCTCTCGCTCCAGCTCCCCCTCCCCTCACTTTTCACCTCTCTCCGACCTTCTTCTCATCTCCCTCTCTCCACATCTGTCTGTCTCTCTCGCTTATTTTCTACCACCACTTTTCCTTATCTTACTGTCTTCTATTCAAATAGGGGCAAGGAGAAACAAGGTGTCGGCAAAGGGCACATCAAACAATCAAAACAGAATTAATGTGTAAATATTGCATGCGCTCGGTTATTCCTTCTCTGCCCCCACAGTCGTGGTCCTCCTCCTCGTATTTTTTCCCCTCTTTTCCCCCCTTATTTAATCATTTCTTTCCTTTTGTAGGCAACATTTTATCACTTGAACATTCTGATAGGTACATATACAATGACTTTACACAAAAAAAAAAGTTAAGCACCCCTTATATTTTCAACTGTCAGAATTGACAACAACAATGTATTACCCCAAAATTTTCAATTTTGTCAAGAATGGTGTGTCATTGAAAGGATAAAACCAGTCAGGCGTGTATGTGAAGCATTTGTCATGGTGTGGCATGCACGTGCATTACGGTTTTTGAAATTTTTAAAATTGAGGTTTGGTGAGTCATCCAGTTTAGCAATCACAGTTAGTTTTAAGAAAAGATATTTTTTGCAAAGAAATATGGTGCGAAGGAGGATAGCAGAGGCCAAACGATGGCAAATGATTGGCATGCATCCCACTGGAATGTCCTTCAAAGCAATCAGGGTCAATTGGGCTTCCACTACACTGGGCATCAGCCGGCTGGTGAGAAAACACCAGCCAAACCAACCATGTGCAGGACCGCCCACGATTTGGCCGACCACATGCAACGTCACAGCGCGAAGACAGGGCTCCACTTCGCATGATGCGCCTTGAGCCATGAACCACAAGCACCAGCTTGAAACGGACAGTGGATGCCTAACAGACAACTTTCCACAAGAACAGTGCAGAACCGCTTAAAAGCCCACGGATATAAGGCGAGGAGGGTTATTGACTGACAACCACAAAAGACAGTGTTTGGACTGGTGTCTCGCTCGGCGGGGGTGGAACCTGAGGAACTGGAGAAAGATACACTGGTCAGACGAAAGCCGATTCTGCTGCACGTCACTAATGGAAGATCAAGAGTTTGGAGACGCCCAAATACAGCCTATGCGCCGGAACATACAGGCAACTGTTCCTCACGGTGGCGGTTCTATAATGGTCTGGAGGTGCCTCTCACACGACTGCAAGCTGGATTTGATTACCATTCGAGGACCCTCACAGGCGGACGGTACATCCGAGATGTCCTTGAGCCGGTCGTTGTGCCCCATTTTGACAACCACCCACTTGCCACCAGACCAGTGTACATGGATGACAACGCCAGGCCTCATCGTGCTCACGCAGTAACAGGCTTTCTCCAGCAAGAAGCCGTGCAGACCCTGCCATGGCCTGCCATGAGCCCAGACCTCAATCCACTGGAGCACATCTGGGACATGATTGGCCGTCGTTTGCAGACCTTGGACCCTCCTCCACAAAATCTGCATCAACTGGGAGCTGCACTGCATCAGGAGTGGCAGCAACTGACGATGCAACAAATCCGGCGACTGACTGGATTGATGCGACGCAGGGTTGAGGCGGTCATCCAGGCTCAGGGCGGATTCATACGCCACTGAACATTTTTATTTTTCTTTGGCTTATGAAGATTCATGGCAATGTTTTCAAAAATAAAATTGTCACTTTGATTAAGCACTATGATTTTGTAATGACCATACTTTTTATGGGCATTGTTTTCATGGGGAAAATGTCATTGATCTTTCTTTAGCAATTTCCACATTCTGTTTATGATTTTGTATATCATTTTTTTGTATTTTCAAGTTGTCAATATCTTTATTTAATAAAAACAGAAGAAAAAAAATGTTCCACATTAAACAGTTTTGTACAAAAAGAATTTCAGTTTCTCCAAACTAAAAAACATTGGGGATGCTTAACTTTTTTCTTTGTGTATATTTCGCAAAGACTTTCGAGTGTTCTCAAATCCCGCTCTTTTCATACATGAACTGAATGTGAATAGGAGTACCGTATCGAAATTTTCCAACGCACAGGTGGATGGTTACTTTTGATATATACATAGACAGGTGTATCGTATGTATTATCAAAAGTAACCATCCACCTTCCATACTAAAACAATACCCAGAGGCATAAATAAGAGATTATCTAAACCCGTCATGCAATGAAACAGCATTCAATAACGCTGCAGCTGAATATCAAGAAGCGTTACACAAAAATGGCTACAACTACAACTACAGTTTGACCCAGATAATGACATGCACAGACACAAAAAGAACAGGAAAGAAAGATCATATGGTGCAACCCCCATATGAGGGAAGAGTAAAAACAAATATAGGGAAATAATTCTTTAGAATCCCAACATCATCATTTTCCCAAAAGAGCACAAGATATTCAACAAAAACAGCATCAAATTATCATACTCATGTATGCCCAACCTTAAAAACATCATTGATTCAACCAACAAAATGAAAAGCAGTACAGAGAAAAACGAGGGTGATGAAAGGAAATTCTGCAACTGTATCAAGAAAGAACAGTGCCTCTGAGCAACAAATGCCTATACAACAGCATTGTGTACCAAGCCACTGTAACATCAGAGAACGTAGAAGAAACATATATAGGTATCACTGAAACCAATTTAAAACTAGATATGCAAACCACAAACAGTCACTTAACAAAGAAAGATACAAAACCAAACAGAATTGAGTAAATACATCTGGAATCTCTAAGAGAAAAAGATAGACTACAATATATCCTGGAAAATCATAGAAAGAGCAGCACCATACAACAACATTTCCAAAAGATGTAACCTATGCTCAACAGAAAAGAACATAATACTATGCAAACCACAACTGGCAACTTTAAATACTTAGATAGAAATGGTTAACAACTGCAGGCACAAGTGGAAATTCCTATCAGTGAACAAGAACCAGAAACACACGAAAAACACAGACAGCACGTGATGACAGACAACACAACCAGTTATAAAACACCGGAAGCACAGACCCACCACATTCTGATGATTGCATCCGCATGAAACAGCGCTGTATGTGCTTGAGTGGGTGAATGGGGAAAAATAAAATAAATGCTTCTCAAAATGAGCCTTTAGCAAGCTTATATTCTCCAAGGGGGAGACATCCTCCAATAGGGAGGGAAACTCACTAACATGTAACTCCTGGTCATATACCGATATTTCGAAACTTGGTGGTTTCTCCTCAGTGACCGCGGAAAGTGGTAATTTGACTCCTCTGCCTTTTCAGTTTTAAGAAGAATGCAATCCCAGAAAAGGTTGGTGTGCAATACCGTAGTATGTTTGTTGAGTTTCCCCCTTGGAGAATATAAGCTTGCTGAAGGCTCATTTTGAGAAGCATTTATTTTATTTTCCCCATTCACCCACTCAAGCACATACTGTTAGTTAGGCAGAATCATCTACCACTGCAGATATGAATGCGTATCTCCCCCTATTTCTTCAATCTAAGACATAAGAGCAAGCTTTGTTTATAATTTAATATTTCTTGCAGTCATTGCAACACCGAGCTGCTCTGTAAGTTGCTGGAACGGTGCGGTACTTATTCTTGGAATTTATTAGTTTGTTGTATTTTAGTCCCTTGCGGATTCATTCCAAGAACTGGCCCTCAGCACTTGTGTCTTAGAGGATATCTTTTTATATTTTCTACTTTTCACAAAAAAATGTAGCTTGTTTTGCTCTTTTATGATTTTCTTTTGCTTCTTAGATGGCACCTTTGGTTGTTTTTTGGAAAACTCAACAAACATACTACGGTATTGCACACCAACCTTTTCTGGGATTGCATTCTTCTTAAAACTGAAAAGGCAGAGGAGTCAAATTACCACTTTCCGCGGTCACTGAGGAGAAACCACCAAGTTTCGAAATATCGGTATATGACCAGGAGTTATATGTTAGTGATGTTTCCCTCCCTATTGGAGGATGTCTCCCTCTTGGAGAATATAAACTTGCTGAAGGCTCATTTTGAGAAGCATTTATTTTATTTTTCCCCATTCACCCACTCATGCACATACTGTTAGTTAGGCAGAATCATCTACCACTGCAGATATGAATGCGTATCTCCCCCTATTTCTTCAATCTAAGACATAAGAGCAAGCTTTGTTTATAATTCAATATTTCTTGCAGTCATTGCAACACCAAGCTGCTCTGTAAGTTGCTGGAACGGTGCGGTACTTATCCTTGGAATTTATTAGTTTGTTGTATTTTAGTCCCTTGCGGATTCATTCCAAGAACTAGCCCTCAGCACTTGTGTCTTAGAGGATATCGTTTTATATTTTCTATTTTCACAAGAAATGTAGTTTGTTTTGCTCTTTTATGATTTTCTTTTGCTTCTTAGATTGCACCTTTGGTTGTTTTTTTGAAAACTCAACAAACGTACTACGGTATTGCACACCAACCTTTTCTGGGATTGCATTCTTCTTAAAACTGAAAAGGCAGAGGAGTCAAATTACCACTTTCCGCGGTCACTGAGGAGAAACCACCAAGTTTCGAAATATCGGTATATGACCAGGAGTTATATGTTAGTGAGTTTCCCTCCCTATTGGAGGATGTCTCCCTCTTGGAGAATATAAACTTGCTGAAGGCTTATTTTGAGAAGCATTTATTTTATTTTTCCCCATTCACCCACTCATGCACATACTGTTAGTTAGGCAGAATCATCTACCACTGCAGATATGAATGCGTATCTCCCCCTATTTCTTCAATCTAAGACATAAGAGCAAGCTTTGTTTATAATTCAATATTTCTTGCAGTCATTGCAACACCAAGCTGCTCTGTAAGTTGCTGGAACGGTGCGGTACTTATCCTTGGAATTTATTAGTTTGTTGTATATATATATATATATATATATATATATATATATATTATATATATATATATATATATATATATATTGCTGCCCTTGGCTGGCTGCTTTGGGGGTGCTGTTGGATTCTTTTTTGGATCCTTGGTGGTGGGAACATTGCAGAGTTGTGGACTGTGGTGTGTCTCTGTTTGGCACCAGGGACACAGACGCAGCCAGCCGTGTCTCCCTGGTGGGTCCGATCCGGCGGACGGAGCGGGCAATGCAGATGGATGTGCCTTCGGGAGGGATTGCGATGGTTCCCTTGGGTGGCTGGTGAGGGGTAGAGAAGGTAAATATCTATGTTCAAGACCACCCATCTTATTTTGCACGAAACCCCCCCTTTTCACATACAAATCACGCCCTTCTCATGCTACTTTTAGCCAAAATCAACACCTGTTTTTAAACAAACTTAACATGTAAAACCTCCAAAAAATTGGCGTAATCAGCACATTAAAATGGTGCTTATGTGCAAGATAAGATTTGTGATCATGAACATAGATATTTACATTCTCTCCAGGGACATAAAATCATTATAAAAAAGTGCAAAACTCTTCCCATCTGGCCACATTACTGATCACCCCTGGGTCTAACTTGAGACCCTATGGCGCCCTAGGGCCCCAAGTCAGATTCAGAGGATCACAGATAATGTGGCCAAGATGTGAAGGGTTTTGGGAATATGCCTCTAATAGTGGTATTTCTTATACTTGATTGCCTTCTTTCAGTTTGTCTAATTTGGGGCAATTCTCTCATCCCCTTTTCAGTGGCTCTTCCTAGGACACACACAAACACACACACACATTGTGGTTTACGGGCGTTTATAGCCGCGCCAGTGACCCAGACAGCACATTGTGGTTTACGGGCGTTTATAGCCTCGCCAGTGACCCAGACAACACATTGTGGTTTGCGGGCGTTTATAGCCGCGCCAGTGACCCAGACAAACGAAACACAAAAATGGGAAGAGTCACTAGAGGGCAGAGAAGAGGGTCAAATTTAGACTTTCAAAAACCGTGCAAACAAGTACAAAACCACTGCAGGCATATTCCCAACTTTACACTTTTTGGATTAATATATATACTGTGCAAACTGAAAGCTTTATAATTCTATGGTGTTTATGCATAAGTGTGACTGTTATTAAAATTGTTTTTTTTATTCAAGCAGAATATTTTTTGAAGGTTAAACAACAACTGTGCTTTAAAGTACTTTTTAGTAGCTACTTTGTACAATATTCATATTAAAAGCTTTAGCAAATTAAACACAAAAACACAACTTTTAATAATCAATTCTCTCTCACTGATCTATAAATAGATAATGTATTCAGGGGAAGACAATTACTTTTATGCATAATTAAAGGGAGATAAATCACTTTCATTATCATTGTTTTGCTTATTTTGATTGTTAATGATTACTCTGTGCGTGTGCTAATAAGGAAGGTAGAAATCAATACTAGACAATTGCTGCCAGAGGGAGAGAGCAGAAAAACCCGGACTCAAAATAGACAGCAGCCTATTGATCGTTTGGCGGCGCATATTGCAGAGCGCGTTACAGGCCCATGCCGCGGCTTACTTATTTTTTAATTGCCGTTTTAATCTGGTTTAAAAAATGAAGCCCGAAGTAGTTACAGAGCTTATTAATATACTTTATGAGTTGGATTGGGAGCGGGAGGCTAATAAAGATCAGTTAAAGAGCAGGTTTGAAGAATTAATTACTGATCTTTTTGAGCGCATAGATATACGAAAAAGTGTAGTGGAAGCCGTTAGTAAAATACCAGATTCTTGGCCCCAAGCGGTTATAAAGTTGTTTGCCATTTTAGTTGATAATATGGCTCCTGAAGATGTTAATTTGACTGTTTCTACCAGCCCAGAGAACTATAAAATACCAATCCTGACTCAAACCGCTCTCACCCAGTTTCGAGCGGTTTGAGTCAGGATAGGCATTTTATAGTTCTCTAACTAGCAAACCGTACAAACAAACATACTGTGTAGGATTATCAACAAAGTTTCGAGCTGCTGAGACAGAACCAGACATTTTACTGTTCTCTTGATAATCCATCACACATTCTCTTTTAATAACCAAAAAATAACGACCCTACAAACAAACATACTGTGTAGGATTATCCGTTTTCATTACTAATTTACTAAACTTTTTCAGATTTTAGTTTTTGCTTAATCCTTTGTTTTTCCTGATTGTCTTCAATAACATTATTTTCGCGCATGCATTCATCAAATTCGTCTCTCTCTTTCATGTAAAATAAAACTACAGTCTTTAACTGTTTTCTAAAGTCTTTTAAAACTGACTTATATGTTTGACATAAAATCCACACACTTATCCCATCATGTCTTCCACTGAAAGCCAGTTTTGATAAAGTATTTCTCTTTTTAACTATGTCTTTTTCTGCCGCACAGTCATCTATAATAAATGGTGTCTGCGTTCCTTCAAACGCTCTATAAAAGTATTCTAAACACTCACTCAATTTATTGCTAGGATTAACTAAATATATGTTATCATCTGTCCATATAAACCTTCTTTCATGATATGCTTTGTTCCTTTTAAGTGTTGTACAGAAAATCACAATATAATCAAAATTATAGCGATAAACTGTTTGTAATAGGTCTAGGACAAATATTGTTTTTCCACAGCCAGTTTGTCCACAAATCAATGAACAATGAGGCTCTTTTGTCATAAAGTTTAACTGCTCCATAGTTTTTTTTATAACAGAATTTAATCTAATCCAGTTATTGTTTTTATCATGCTCTCTGTCAAAACTTGTTCAGTATAATAAAATCCTATAAGATCTAAATGTGTAAGATTAATCCAATTCAGTTCTGTAAGATTGTTTCTATTTAGACTAATATTGATTTTGTCACTGGTTGTAACGACCTTAATCCCCCCACCGTCGTAAAGAACGACGACAGTAACTTTAAGACTGTCAACGTCTAAGTTTTGCCAGCTAATTAGAATTCCTTTTAAAAGGACGTCACTAACGCCCACAACTTCATTCCTCCCCTCATCTTTTAAGACAGAAATTTCAAATATCATTGTGAACGTGTCCCCTAATTTCATTTGTGGAATGAACTGTAATTTTGTAGAAGCATCTTTCAAAACTGATTCTCTTCTGTGGAGGATGTACTGTTTATTCCCATACGGCTTTATTTCAATCTCTTTCCGACTATTGTCCTCTGGCATAAGACTTACATGTAAAGGGCCAGAGTTGAATGCTTTTCTGAAACTTTTTTGGCGGTCAAAAAATGTAAATGGGCTTATGAATTCAAATTTCATGTCCCATTCTAAATATGGTTCTATGTGCCATTTGCTGTCAGGTTTTCGAACTATTTTATATTCATACTGGCCAGCATTATTTGCTTCTACATTGCGCAGTTGTTCTAGTTTAGGAAACCTTTTGCTGTCACCTACTTCTTTACGTTTATAATCACCATCTTTAGTGTACTCAAAACCATACAAAGCGCCTATCTCACCGTTCTGTTCAAAGTCCGCAACGTCTGCAAGGTCTTTTAATTCTAAGGTTATACACCTCACAGGCGCTAATGTAACTCCTGATTCTTCTGGCCCGCGCGACATTTTTTTAGTACAACTTATTATTTTATTTCCAAAACAATGTGTAGGTTATCACATTTCACAACTTTTCCTGCTTTGTCTGCGATTTTTATATTAAATGATCCGACCCTCCCACAAACTAATCTTTTAAACTGTAAATTAGGGAATTGTATAATTTCATAATGGCAATATGCAGCTTTCCCTGACGGAAGGGCTCTTAAAACAGTTGAGGGCCTTCCATCATATAAGTTTTCATCAGTGCTCAGCTCGTCTAAATGAACATAGAGTAATGAATGTAATGCAAGATCGAGCGGATTTTCCCCCTCATAAGTAGTTTTATCTGGTGTAACTCTAAATCTATGATTGTCAGCTGCAAAGCCTAACATTTTAGCTAGCTCTTTATCAAAATAGTAACCTCCTTCTTCTTCAGGCTTGAATGTTAACATTGTTTTTAGATTTGCATTGTTAAGTTTGAGAGTAATGTCGAAGTTACTCATTGCTTCTTTTAGTGGGCAAAACCCGTAATAACCATCAGGTATTGTTAACTGGCTAACTTTGGCCCCTGCTTTGTCAAGTTTTAGAATCTTATTATTCTCCTTGGATTCACTTATATTAAACCATACGACTTTGTAAAATATTTCATGGAGTGCGACCGTTCTGGTTCCGTAATCGTTATCAATAGCATGTTCTATAAACGAAGGGCGGTCTTGAGTTGTTATTGTTACAAACATTTTTTAAACGAAATAAAAATGACTGCATTTAAATATACTGATGCAAAATATTCTGTTGGGCCGCACTACAATCTTAAAAAAATAACAACTGATACTCTTCACATTTCTGTGACTCAGTCTGACGCCTTTCAAGTAAAGGTGAGTACTCCATTAAACAGATATCTTAACCCTCCTATTAAAAACGACCACATCCCGAAAGTGTGGTTTAGCCATCCGATGCAGTTTTATCAGAACCAGTTAAACTTTGCTGTGTTTTGTGCATCAACTGGGTGTGGAGTGTCGTATGCTGATCACTTAAATCATCCTGATCCTTTGGTGAGGTCAGTGTATAGATTTCATTTCAATTACACCTTCAGGCGTATTTTGACTGAACTGCAAGCGCCATTGCCAAATAACAAACCGTTTAATCCATTCAGCAACAGAATAGACATGAAGGCGTTTGAAAGGATCTGTAACGAATTCAATATTAAGGCCAAGACAGACTTTAGACAAAAGTTGGATCTTAATCATGGTCTAGGCACCCCTTATTTTGGGGGCGTGCACAGAAAGTATAACTATGCCTGGCATCCTTCTTACACATCTTTCTCTTCAGGCACAGCTGTTCACCTCGGGTCCATAGAGCAAGAACATAAAAACAGCATGGACAACATTTATATTAGACACTTCTAAGCGCCTAACTAAAGCAGGAATAGAACGAATAAACGACTCTGTTCGTATTTACGTTTGGTGTTTGCTAGGTTCGCAAGCACAAACGAGATCGAGCATAACAGATCCTTCTCCTGGCTTTGACGCACAAAAACAATACTTAGCAAATTTAGAGGACGCCATTAATTCTACAGTTGATTTACCTTCAAGTATTAAGAGATACCAAAATGTTTTACAATACGCAAGATCGAAAGTAGACTTTGCTGTTGGCACATCTTTCTCTTCAGGCACAGCTGTTCACCTCGGGTCCATAGAGCAAGAACATAAAACAGCATGGACAACATTTATATTAGACACTTCTAAGGACCTCAGGCTCCAGATAGGAACAATAATAAACTACAATAATGAAATCCTTGTGGCAGGCAATGAACAGAAAGTCGGAAAAAAACGAAATAAATTCTGAGCCAGTAATATTGCAAGCAGTAAACAAACACCCAAGAATAAGTCATCCAATCCCCGCGGTCCAAAGCCTAAAGACCGTTGAAGAAGTCAAAAAAAATTAATGAACATGAATATGAAAAGACAGCGCTTGTTCTTGGATTAACTGGCCTAGGATTACTTGGTCTTTATCTTACTAAAAATTAACCGACTATTAGAGAACTAATGCCCATAAGTGCTCGGCCATAAAGCCAACTACTTTGCCTGCAGTAGACAAAAGCCAGCTAACAACACACCCTAATAATCCGGGTAAAGCGTCCACGGCTTTTCCAGCTAATTTTGTTAATAAACCCGCAAGATGATCAAGCTGTTTTTTTACCCATGATTTATCAGGCGGCGATGGAGGCGATGGCGGCGGAGGCACCAGCCCAGCACCACCACCGCCCGTAATAGCCATCACCAGTGTACTTATTGCAAATCCTAAAGCTGTTATAACGCTTGCTAATGTGACACCTTGCTCTCTAAACAGTGTTTTTATTCTTTCTGCTAGTGTTGTGTCTTCATATAAATTTTTTTGGATAGTTTCTCTTATTCTGGTTGCTTGAGATCGTAATTGTTCTTGGTAAGTAGACAATTCTTTTAGTATGCTGATCTTTGTATTTAAGTTCTTTTATTCTTTGGGTTATTTCTTTTTTAACAGCGGGCCCTAAGTTGGCGTCATCAGCCTCAGCGAGTTTTTCTTCTTCTTTTTTTATATGCTCATTTAGTTCATCCATTTTTTCTGACTTTTTTTTAATTCGTCTCTGATGATTCTTAAAGCATGATTAGGGACCACTATTTCTTGCATGGGCAGCGGGGAATCATCAATTGTTTTTGGTACTGTTTCTTCTGAAAACCTGGTTTCTGCATCTATTATTTTGTCTGCTGTTTGACTTAAATCTTTAAGTTCAATGTTTTGTATTTGGCTATCTGTTGGGAGATCTTGTAGTGTGTTTTGAAGTTTAGAAACTGCCTCCGCCCTTAATTTCGGTCTACCAATGCCAAGGCGATTTCGATCGGCAGCTTTAAGTCTTTGTCTAATTGTATCCATGCTTAAAAACTTTAATGGGTCTCGTTTATCTGTAAGCGGAACACGTTGTCCTTGATCGTTGTTCACATACAAATGGCCGCCTTTTACTTCAAAATCATCAGGGGCTGTAAATTCGTGAGGTTCTAGGCCTAAACTTTGGTAAAATGATCTGACCTTAGGTTCTGTTAATTCATGCCACATTGAGGCCGTTGAGCGATGCTGTATCAAAGGAGCCGTTTCACTCATGTCATCTCCAGGATCAAAAACATCATAATCTTCTTCACCTTCAATGCCTGCCATGTTTCTTTAATAATAAACTTTTTATTTTGTTTTATAAAGAAATGTCACAAACATATGGTTCAATTCTTGACCCGCATAGAAGACTGAAAGAGCCCTTTGGCGTGAAGGGAAATAAACGGAATATTATTGTTCCAAATAATCCGTCTACTATTGATGCAGATCAAATTCTTACTGTCAAATTTCCAGACCTAGGAGCGGATGAAGTGGTTGTGCCAGGCTCTGCGCGACTTACTTTCAAAATAGAACTCGAAGCAGCAACAGACACAAACAGGACAGTTGTGCAGAATCTGGGACGGGCAATCGTTAAGAAAATTTCTATAAAACTTGAGGGGCAAGAAATATTTTCTTTACATAATGCTGACATATTTTTAACCTATTCTGATCTATGGCTAACCGAGAATGAAAGGAATGATCTTGCTTTTCAAGGAATCGAAAATAATGAAGCACTAAAACACAGAATAGGCGCTGAAGATGCTAAAGCCGGCAAAAAGTATGAAGCTGTAAGTTATGCATATGGAAATCGCTTTTCCATCCCCTTGGATTTGGAGTTCTTAAGTGCGCATGCGCTATACTTTCAAGGGCATTAAAAGACAGATTGTCATATGAACTAACTTTTAATGAATACAAACGTGTTATCAGATCATCAGACACCGAAGCAAAGTACAGCATTTCTGACATCGCGCTAGAGTTTGACATTGTTAGCAACCCTCACTTAGCAAGGCTGATTGAGGAGCAATATCAGTCAAAATTAGCAATATATTACGAAAGAGTGATTCACCATTCTACACATCCTAAAAGCAAGGCAGACACTATATGGAATTTTAGTTTTAGTGTCTCAGCAAGATCACTCAAAGGTATTTTATTGCTGTGCGAAGATGAAGAACCATTCAAAAGACAAACTGAAAAGTTTCTTAATCCTAAAATAATGAAAGTGCAATGTACAATTGAGGGTAGTCCTAACCAAATCTACGCTAGCGGGCTTAAACCTTATCAGCATTTTGATGAAATAAGAAAAATTGTTCGGAGGTGGGAGGCATAGAAGTCCAACAGTAGACCTTGTGTCTAAAGATCTACACCTTCACAGTGTTAGACTCGATGATTATTTAACAACGAAATACGGTTTATGGATTGACCTAAGGTCAACAGAGGATAATCAGTTACATGGAAGTGGGAGAGCTGTTAGAGACGTAATAAACATTCAAATTGATAAAGAAAAAGATGATGATAAACCGCTTAATGTATATTTGTTTTTACTATATGATGCGCAGCTGAATATTCATGAAAACAGATTAAAAGATATACATTACTAAAATATTTTTATTTTAAAAAGCATGTCTGTTAAGCATTATCCAAAAGTACCTACAGAGTCGCCAAAAAAAGGGATAGTAGAAACCCCTGACATAAAAACCTTCAGATTAACCAACATTACACAAATGCAACAAAAACTAGAGCAAGACCTTTCAAAATACAGCAAAACCAAACGAAGGTATTCTGCTGCCTTTAATGCTGTTACATATGTTAACACTGGAGCATCGGCTTTGAGCGGCCTATCAGCGGGGACAAATGTTGCTCTCTTAGCAACAGGCGTTGGTGCACCCGCAGCTTTACCTCTAGGCGGTTTGTCTTTAGCTCTTGGCCTGTGTTCATTAGCGTTAAATGCTGCTAGCAAAAAATTAAAAACTAAACTCCAAAAGCACACAGCTATGGTTCAACTAATAACAGCTAAACTTAGTTCGTTCAAACTGACAATAAATAAAGCGCTAGTTGACTCGCACATCACGGACGAAGAATTTAGTCGTTTACAAGCTGATTTTGATGACTATAAAAGACAAAAGTTTGATCTTCAAAAAAAGGCAAGGGCAAGTTTTTTCTCAACAGCCAGACACCGAGCAGATAAAAAAGGAATGTTTAAAAAAAGTAAACGAAACATTAAACTCTGCTCTAAACAGCTCACATTAACAACGTCAAAGGGTGTTTATACTTTAGTTTATGAGTCCAAGCACAAAAAGACCGCCGATATTGATTCTGATTAAGTATTTTTTTAAATTTAAATAAATAGTTTGAGTTAGAAAAGAAACTCAACATGGCTAAGATATATGAAGGACCAGACGAATTGTTTGAAGGAATGCTTAAGGGAGAGCGTTTGTCAAAAGCTTTAAACAATATTGATCTAGAAGTCATTGATCCAACAAACGTACAGGCAAGTGTTGCTCATGCTATTTCTCAAGTTCCAGGTAAACTAACAATAGACCCGCCAGTTAAAGTAATGTTAGCTGTTTTAATCGATTATATAACAATAAATGAAGAAAATCTAGAAGTCTGGGTCTCAACTAAACAACAGGTTATTCTTTCTCATAATGACTTAACACCCGGCTTGGCAGACCAACTGCTTTCACAGTTTGATGTGGCCGCTGAAGAAGCCAAAATTAGAGGCTCTGGTTGGTCAGAGGGCGAAGTCCTAGAGATCAGATTAAAACAGGCTAAGTATGAGCCGATTGTTGGCAGGTCTTACATTCCACTACCTCCAGCATTAGTCGCAAAAAGAGCAGTTCTAAACATAAAGAATTCAGATAGCAAATGTTTTATGTGGTGTGTTCTTGCAAGGCTGCATTACGTCCGCAAAAACGCAGAGAGAGTATCTAACTATGAACCTTACGTCAAAGATCTTAACTTCAATGGAATATCCTTTCCTGTTAGTGTAGATCAAATTGATCAGTTTGAAGAACAAAACAAACCAATAACTGTTAATGTATACACATGGTCTGAGAAAACAAATTTGGTGCCTATTAGAGTGTCTAAAGACAGCCCAACAATAGGTGAACCGACCAAAAGTCATGTGGACTTACTCCTAATGTCTTCGCCAACTGGGTTGCCTCAACATTACACATTGATACGCACAATGAGTAGACTAATGCAGCATACTTCAAAAGATGGGCACAAACAAGAATTCTGTAGAAAATGTTTAACAAGAATTCCATCTGCTTCAGCCGCGCTTGAACATTTAAAACATTGTAAAAGTTCTGTAGACTGTAATACAGAACTAATTACGCCCCCACCCGGATCTAAAGTTAGTTTTAAGAACTGGAAACGGCTGCAAACAAGTCCATATGTTGTTTACGCAGACTTCGAGTCGCTTATTGTTCCTTATGTGGGCCCAACGCCACAGAAACTTCCAAAAACAGTCTTAATGAGTAATCATCAGATTTGTTCATTTGCCTTCATTATTGTCAGGTCAGATGGAGCCCATTCAGAGCCAGAATTATATAGAGGACCAGATGCTGCAAAATACTTCTTAGAACGCATGCAGCAATTGCGTAATGATTGTTCTAATAATCTGAATTTATCTGATATCAAGATGACGCCTGAAGACCAACAACAGCATAAATCAGCCACACATTGTTGGATTTGCAGTTTAGACCTCTCCTTAGACGCAGCGAATCCAACAGTAAGAGACCATGATCACATTAGCGGAAAGTTCAGAGGAGCAGCGCACAGTAAATGCAATCTTCAACTAAAGTTTGATCCTAAGACATGGAAGCTGCCCATCTTCTTTCATAACTTGCGAGGTTACGACTCTCATCTTATATTTCAAGCAGTAACCGACGCCTTCAGGGTGTCATGCATTGCACAGTCATCAGAAAAGTACATGTGTTTCACTTTAAATAACATGTCTTTTTATAACTCTATGCAACACCTGATGGGATCATTAGAGTCACTGGCTATGTCCTTAAAGTCCTGCCCAATAACGGAAGAATATTTTGACCCAACACTTGTTAGAAAGGGCGTTTACCCTTATGAGTACATGAACAGTTGGCAAAGGTTTGACGAAGATACACTTCCGCCTAAAGATGCGTTCTTTTCTAGTCTTAGAGGAAAGGGCATCAGTGATTCTGATTACCAGCATGCTCAAGATGCGTGGCAGAAGTTAGATTGTAAAACGATGGGAGACTATCATGATGCATACTTAATGGCCGATGTATGTTTGTTGGCGGATATTTTTGAAAATTATAGAAAGACCTGCATGAAACATTACAGCCTGGATCCTGCGCATCATATTTCTGCGCCTGGGATGAGTTGGGACGCTTTCTTAAAAGATACTGGAGTACAGATTGATTTATTGTCAGATTTACCAATGCTTCAGATGATTGAAAACGGATTGCGGGGAGGAATTACTATGGCGTCGCATCATTACTGTAAAGCAAACAACAAATACTTGGACGACTATGATCGAGTAAAAGGTCTAACTATCTCATGTATTTAGATGCAAACAATCTGTATGGATGGGCAATGGCACAATCACTTCCATTACGTAACTTTAAAATGTACACAGGCGGTTTAGAAAACATTCAAAGATTTGTAGAACAACTGCATACTCTTACAGCTGATCGTAAAAGAGGCTTTATTCTAGAAGTTGACTTAGAATATCCTCATGAACTCCATGACCTACATAATGACTACCCATTAGCTGCAGAAAGTCTAAAGATGAATCCAAGAGAGCCGCCTAAACTTGTGCCCAATCTTCGAGGCAAAAAAAAATTATGTCTGTCATTACAGACTTCTACAATTTTATTTAAGGCATGGTTTAAAGTTGACAGCTGTTCATCGTATAATTGCTTTCGATCAAGAACAGTTCATGAAACCATACATAATGAAGAACACTGATCTCAGAACTAAATCCGCAGATGCTTCAGAAAAAGACTTTTTCAAGCTGATGAACAACAGCTGTTTCGGAAAGACTATGGAGAATCCGCACAAGCGTAAAGGTGTCAGATTGGTCACCAAAGAGAACGAGGCAATTAAGCTGACTTCAAAACCAAATTATCAGGACTTTAGAAGATTTCATGATCAGCTTTTTGGCATAATGATGAAAAAAAAAGAAAGTCAAATTGGACAAACCCGTTTTTATTGGGTTTACTGTTTTAGAATTATCAAAGCTTTTGATGTTAGAATTTCTTTATGACTACTTTAAGCCCTCGTATCCTGAGTCCAGAGTACTTTACACAGATACAGATAGTTTTGTTATAGATATTCCTACTGAAGACATCTATAAAGACATGGAATTAGAAGTAGCTAAAGGGCATGCGGGATGGTACGACACATCTGATTACCCTAAAGATTCGCCTTTACATTCATCCGATAATAAGAAGGTTTTAGGAAAGATGAAGGATGAATTATCTGGAGGGGTGATTAAGGAGTTTGTTGGTTTAAGGTCGAAAATGTACAGTCTTTCGAGCCAGAAGAAAACCATTAAGAAAGCAAAGGGAATATCTCGCAGTGTTGTGCAGTCAAACATATCACATGACAACTACAAAGAAGCATTGTTCAACAAACATACTTTTCATCATGACAACGTAAAACTGCGATCTAATCTACATGAGATCAACACAACTGTTGTAACAAAGAAGTCATTAGATAGAACAAACACTAAACGAGTATTTGTTAATCCAGAGTTTTCATATGCAATCGGGCACTGGAGGATCGCATAAACAGGGGGGTTTATATTTTTCATCAACTTTTATTATTAGATCAAACATAGCTTCATCCAATTCAACTAATTCTTTTCTCATGTTTGCTTGATGTGCTCGAATTTATTTTATTATTTCAAGATATTCTTCTTCCCAATTTGGGATTTTGAGTTGTAGGTTATCTGGATGGTTTAGCATGCATTGATTAATCCTCGCAAACGTTCCCCTAATAGCAGAACACGCATGAAATGATTCCCGTATCATTTTTAAGGTCTCTTCCTTTATCATTCTTGTTTCGTTCTGTGCTTCCATTTTAGACTCAAATATATTTACGTAAATTAATTAAGCGGAACTGTGTCTGGCGGGCACTGGAGAACAGCATAATTATATTTCTTCTTCACCGAGGGCTTCACCGAGGGGTTTATATTTTTCCTCAACTTTTATTATAAGCTCAATCATATCTTAATCCAATTCAGCTTGATGTGCTTGAATTTGTTTTTATTATTTCAAGATATTCTTTTCCCCAATCAAAATTTGGGATTTGGGGGTGTAGGTGATCTGGATGTTTTAGCATGTATTGATTAATCCTCATAAATATATATCTAATAGCAGAATTTTTTTCAAATGATTCTTGTAACATTTTCAAGGTCTCTTCCTTTATCATTCTTGTTTCGTTCTGTGCTTCCATTTTAGACTCAAATATATTTCTGTAAAATTAATTAAACAACTGGAACTGTGTCTGGCGGGATTATCTGCAGTTCTTCCTTCACAAAAGATCTTTGAGGAGCTGGTTGTTTTGTTGTGTCAGTTTCTCGTAAATAATACACGGGCGGATTCATTTTTACAATTCTTTTTATTTCATATGGATCAACACTCCAAAGTGGATCTGTTGCCCTGATGCGAGTGTCCCCTTCTGCTTCCCCGGTAAATAAAGGTACCTTACTTTCAAGCCAAACGGTAATAGTTTGCCGGATGAAGACTCTCCTTCAACAACATTTATTGTTTGTTTTTTTATTGCTTGTACTGGTTTTAGTCCTTTAAATTCTTCATTATTCATTGTGCGCAAAACTGAGGGCAGTCTTCTAACCCATTCTGTGTTGCATGATTTGTCAATCAGCTCTCTGTGATACTGGTAGGAAAAAAGTCTTTCAGATAACTGTTTGTTAAAGTTTTCAACTAAAGCCTGTGATCTGTGAACTCCTGGGATGCCTCTTTTAACGGTAACTCTATGTTTTAACAATAATCGATTCACTTGGCCTTTAAATTCTTTTCCATCATCGACTTGAATCATGCGAGGATAAGTTAGCGGGCCTCGCTGGTATATCAGTTGTATGGCAACAGCAACAGCAGAAGCACTCTTTTGTGTTAATGGTTCCGCATCTTTGTATCTTGAAGCTATGTCAATGACTGTGAGTGCGAACTTAAATCTTTTTCGTCTAATCGTATCATGGGGTAAATATAGAAGGTCCATTTGATGGGTGTCGTTCGTATTGTTTTCACAAAGTTGGTCTCTGTTTCGTCTAGGTGAGGTAAAAAAATTTGCCAAATCGCTTGTTTAATAACCATTCCTTTACTGTTTTTTTCACTGCCCCCCGCTGCTTGCTTGCTTTTTTTTTCCCGTGACCCTTCCAATATCCTTTTGCAATAATGATTTTGTTCATTTTTTTTTCGCCAATATTTTGGGCAAAAAAACTACACAACGGGCAAAACCCAAAAACGATTTTAAAAACCCATTTCTTGCATCTTTTGTTTCTCTGATGGCTGATAAAAGTCACTGAATTTGGTGGGGGGAATGCTCATTGGTTTGGTTAAAAAGATAATATTCTTTTTGCTTGGTCAACGCTTTAAATTGTAAGCTGCATCCCCGTTTTTTCATTTTTTTTTAAAAAACTAACTCCAAATTTTCCTTTCTTTTTATAGTTATCTTGTGCAGCTGCTAGTTGCTCCATGCTTTTTTAATTTTTTTTCTCTCGCCGTAACCCCCCTTTACTAAAGCGTAATTTCTTCCGCAAAAGCAAGGCATTTTAAACCCCAGCGCCGCCATCATCATTTTGTGAAGCCATTTTTTAAAATTATTTTTTATTTTTCATATTTATACTGTTGGAATTATTCCTTGTTTTAAATAGAAAATCTTTCGTAGCAAAAGAAGCTGCAATTATAGACAATTAGCTTTGCTGAGTCTTCAAAGTCCTAGTTTTGTCCAGATCAGCTGGTGTTTAAATTTTTAACAGGCTTTACCAAGCATTGTTATCCCTATACTAGGGCCTCCAATAACAGCAAAGGGTAAACAAGATTGGGGTGGTTTAAACAGAGTCTTTTTCAGCGCTCATTTTAAAACAAAATAATAATTATATTTAGTAATAAAACATGACCACCGATGACTATTAAACCTTCCTGAACTTATGATTGCAACTGACCAGTTGATGAAGCAAGCATTATGCCAAAAAAGAAAGACTGCATTCTTTTAGCCGGCATGTGGAAAAACAAAACAGTTCCTTGGGAATGAATTCATCATAGAACAAATCCAACAATTGTCGGCCGCAAGACATTGTATAGTATCTTAACAGTATGAAGCGCAACTAGGATCAAGAATGTAAAAAAGTGTCGGGCAAACGGTTCTAGTTTGTACCTAACTAGTCAGTAGATTTGCTCCCATTTGATTCTGAACAAGATTTATGTATGAGTTAACGCAGGATCCATTTTTAATAACAAAGTCATTAGAGTCTCTAGAGATTAAGCTAGATTACAGAGTTGGAACATTATTGTCGCTGCAATCATGGGATTAATTACTTTTAATCATATAGATTTTATTCCCTTCAAAATGTCCGAGCCAGGAAAAACAATCAGAATCAGAAAACTTTGAATCAGGTGAAAGTGGTCAGTAAACCCCCTCATCCTGGATGCGTGCGGCAGGGAAAAAATTAGCGATAGTGGAACAAACTGAGCCAAAATAGCAGTTACAATCACAGAATTAAAAAGTGCCAGAGCCGCAGCCAGTTGTTTCAATGCCGGCTATAAAACGCCAGAACAAGTTGATTCAAGGCCTACAACAACAGGGGTGCCTACACCGCCAAAGTCTTCATATTTTCTTAAAGCAATTGTCTTTTTTGGGGGCATTGCTGTTGGGGGTGGTTATTACGGTTAAAAAATATATAAACAAAGACAACAAAAACCAAAGCAGTCCAAACAATCTAAACCCACTAAATACAAAATCCGAACACAACAGCATGCCAGAACCGCCAACAACAAGAGATCATTTTGATCCATTTCAGATGCAATAATACTTTAAGAACTTAATAAATAATTATAAGTTGACTTGAATAAGAACTTGGTTTTGTACTTAGAGGATGACTTAGTTATGAACTTAGAAGTGACTTGAGTTAGAACTGAGGGGGCTTGATCAAGAACTTATTAAGAACTTGAGGTGACTTAAGTAGAAACTTAAAGGTAAATTAAGTAAGAACTTAAAGGTGACTTGATTAAGAACTTAATTAAAAACTTTTATTTTCACGCATACAGTCAGCAAACACTAGAGTGGAAATCCCCCCTAAATTTAGAACTCATGTAAGAATTGGCTGGGACACTGTGTAAACAACCCTAATTAGAGGGTTCGGGGATTGTGGCAGCAGTAACATGTACGGCGTCCCGGGTGGCTCCTATGGTACCTGTAATTAACTAACTGTAACCACCATAAGGCGGGGCTGGCGGCGCTCACCTGACCAGGTTAACTTGCAACATTCTTGAACAAGAAGAGCGATTTCACCATTCCCCTAACTGACTGCCGCACGAGAAAGGTTGTTTTTGACTGTGCTCCGGCGTGACTACTGTGTTTTATTGTGTTGTTATTTTAAAATGGCTAACAGGTTTACCGAAGAAAAAGGTCGCGCTATTCAAGATCACAAGGTTTACTTCACTAGCATGTTAGAGTATTTGTCAAAAAAGAATTAGGTGAAGCATGTTCTCTACCAGTTAAACCGAAAAGAAGCATTGCTTTTCTAGAAGGTGGAGAAAAGGAAAAAAGCGAACTGACTGCTTTGGAAATGCACGACTATCTTACGGTTTGTTGGTTCAAGAAAATGAAAAACGTTGAAAGAAATATTGAACAAGATGTAGCCAATTTCAATACGTGTTTGACTATCGATGAGATGGTTCCTTATCTAAAAACTGGCGCTGCATTGTTGAAAGTTGGCCAAGCAAAACAATCCATCATGCGTTGATTGTTGGGCGTTGGCTTGAGACAGCCCAAGTCATGTTTAAAAAACAAAAAACGCATCAAACATGGCGTTCATTTTCTTAAGACGCAGGTAAACATGGCTGATTCGCATGCTAGAAAACTTATTCAAATTTTCTATGTTTTTTATAACTATCCTAAATTTCACAAGCTAGGAACAGTATAAATGAACTGTGTAGCAAACGTCAAAGTATCATTAGCTTATGCAACTGAATAGCAATTTTCGGGTGTTCTGGCAAACAAACTAGATAGGCTAGGCAGACCTTAGTACATCTACCAGTATGGAGAGGAGTAGTGTGTAGCCAGCACTATCTTCATATAAATGCTCCAAATATACAATGACGGATGTACTTACTACTGGCGATTAGAGCCCCATAAAAGCTCGGCTACAGCAATTACTGCTGTAACTCTGCCAAAGCCAGTTGCAAGCCTGGTTGAGAAAAGAGGAGCACAGCATCAAACTAGGTCAAACGATCCTATGTGATCACTTGACCTGCAAAGCACAGCAGCAAACTAGGTCAAGTGATCACATAGGGTCGTTTGACCTGCAAAGCTCAGCAGCAAACTAGGTCAAACGACCCTATGTGATCACTTGGCCTAGTTGATTGAGGGGGCGCGGGATAGCACACCCGCCCTAACCACCCTCACCCCCACCCCACCCCCACCCCACGCATGCACACACTCAAGTCACTTCTAAGTTCTTAACTCAAGTTACCCCAAGTCACCCCAAGTCCTTAATTAAGTCACCCCAAGTTCTTACAAAGGATTGAAGCAAAAACTAAAATCTAAAAAGTTTAGTAAATTACTATTGAAAACGGATAATCCTACACAGTATGTTTGTTTGTAGGGTCGTTATTTTTTGGTTATTAAAAGAGAATGTGTGATGGATTATCAAGAGAACAGTAAAATGTCTGGTTCTGTCTCAGCAGCTCGAAACTTTGTTGATAATCCTACACAGTATGTTTGTTTGTAGGGTTTGCTAGTTAGGAACTAAAAAAATGCCTACCCTGACTCAAACCGCTCGAAACTGGGTGAGAGCGGTTTGAGTCAGGATTGGTATTTTATAGTTCTCTAGCCCTGAAGGAGTAGCTATTCGCTTTAATGAAGATCAGGTTTTACGATTAGAAAAGACTATTAATAATAGCTGAATTTAAAATTTTATTTGTTTTATTTTTTAGATTTAAAAATGGCTGCCAACTCAGTGAATCTGTTTTTTAAAATTGTAATGAACTATTTGATGGAACGATGAAAGTATTAAACATTGATTTTAGTGAATTTGGTTTTGAGAATGATGTAAAAAATATAATAAAAGATCATTGTTTACTATTTAACTAAGCAATCAAAGTATGAACATTGACTGTAGTGATTCAGAAAAAAGCTAAAATATTGGAGGATGTTATTGTAAGGTTAACGTGTCTTGAAGTGTTGCAACGCTTGGGTGAAGAATAAAAGCGTGTTTTACTTACTTTTATTTACATTTATTTTTTTTAATTTTCATAAAAATTGTGGCTTTAAAAATGACGACCACAAGTAAATTCAAGGATAGAAAACTATATACGATGGAAGAAATATTTGGTAGTGACAAACAATTTAAGCAATACGTTTAGTGAAGTAGACATGGACATCATTACCCTACAAACGTTCATGAAAGCGTGACACATGCTATCTCTAAAATCCCAGAGTTTCTTCAGATGGAGCCGCCAGTAAAAGTGCTGTTGGCCGTTCTGATTGATTATATAACGCCTGATTGATAGTAACATGCAAGTCTGGGTTCCAACTAAACAGAAAGAAGTAATCAGCTATCGCGACCTTAATTCTGACTGGGCTGACTACATGCTTACACAGTTTAACCATGCAAGTGAGGAGGCAAAGTTAAGGGGTTCTGGCTGGTCTGAAGGGACAGCCTTGAAATCAGATTGAAACAAACAAAGTTCTATCCTATAGTTGGCAATTCGTACCTTCCTCTTCCAAGAGAGTTAGAGTTAAAACGAGCAGTCTTAAACATACATAATTCTGACAAAATCTGTTTTATGTGGTGTGTTTTAGCGCATTTACATCCTGTCAAAAATCATGCAAAAAGAGTTTCCAATTATGAACAATATAGACATAAATTGAACTTTGACAACATAACCTTTCAAGTGAGTATAGAAAGTATATCTCAGTTTGAAGAGCAAAACAAACCAATCACCGTAAACGTATACACATGTTCTGTAGTAGACCCAAACTAGTGCCTCTAATGATTTCTCCCTATGCTCCTACTTTAGGCGATTCACTTAACAAAACATGTAGACTTGATCCTGTTGCAGATAGTACAAAGAGTCATTATGTATTAATCAGAACAATAAGCAGACTTATGGCTTATACTACAAAAGAGAATTTTAAACAAGGGCTTTGTAGAAAAATGCCTGGTTAGAATCCCAACTATAGAAGCAGCTGCCAGTCATAAGAAACATTGTAAAAGTTTGTAGACTGTTAAACTGAACTCTTCACACCTAAACCAGGGTCTAAAGTTAGTTTTAAGAATGTACGCAAAATGCAGATGAGCCCATATGTGGTTTATGGTGACTTTGAATCGCTCTTGCCGCAGTACTACGGTCCACACCAAGAACAAAAAACAACCTTATTAACCTACCATCAGATCTGTTCTTATGCATTTATTGTTGTTAGGTCAGATGGGGCACACACACACCCAGAGATTTACAGAGGTCCGAATGCAGCTAGTAGATTTTTAGAGCAGATGAAACAACTTTGCAATTATACTCCAACCAACTAAATCTTTCAGACATTGTTATGACTCCATGAAGACCAAGAACGTTATGACTCATCTACACACTGCTGGATTTGCGGCTTAGAGCTAACACCCAACAGTAAAGACGTGACAGTGAGAGACCATGATCACTTTACTGGAAAGTTCAGAGGGGCCGCGCACAATAGTTGTAATCTTAAGCTTAAGGTTGACCCCAAAAAATGGAAACTGCCTATTTTCTTTCATAACCTACGAGGCTACGATTCTCATTTTAATCATGCAAGCAGTGACGTCTGAATATAAGAGGGTTACCTGCATTGCACAACTTCAGAAAAGTACATGACTTTTACTCTTGATTGTTTATCCTTTTATGACTCTGCCCAACATCTGATGGCTAGTTTGGATAAGTTTAGCAGATCTCAACAAGACTTTCCAATCACTAAACAATATTTTGACCCATCTTTAGTGCGTAAAGGCGTCTATCCTTATGAATACATGAACTCGTGGGACAGGTTTGATGAAGACTCACTTCCCCCTAAAGGCGCTTTCTCTTTTCTAGTCTTAGAGGCAAAGACATAACTGATTCTGAATATGAAATACGCTCAAAAGGCCTGGACAGAATTACACTGCCAAACGATGGGTGATTATCATATCGATATTTATTGGCTGACGTGTGTTTATTGGCAGACGTCTTTCAGAATTACAGATCTACATGCATGAAAAAAAAACATTACAGCTTAGACTCACACATTACATCTCTGCCCCAGGCCTTTCTTGGGATGCATTCTTAAAGTCTACAAACATCCAGATTGACTTAATATCTGATCTACCCACACTTCAGATGATCAAAGATGGCCTATGGGGAGGTATTAGCATGGCCTCACATCCTTACTGCAAAGCCAACAACAAGTATTTAGCCGATTATGATCCCACCAAACCATCCAACTATCTAATGTACTTAGACGCCAACAATCTGAGAAACTTTACAATGATAAAAGAACCTCATAATGTTAATACTGTGTTAGGTATGTTGTCACAGCTTCCGCCTGATAATCCAATAGGGCTAATCTTGGAAGTAGACTTAGAATATCCTAAAGAATTACACGATCTCCACAACGATTACCCATTTAGCCGCAGAAAGATTAAAGATGAGTCATATCGAACCGCCTAAACTTGTGCCTAATCTTAGCATAAAACTAAATATGTGTGCCATTACAGACTCCTACATTTTTTACTTAAAACACGATTAAAGCTGACGCTGTTCACAAATAATTATCTGTGATCAAGAGCCCTTTTATAAAGGCCATACATCAAGAAGAATACTGATCTTAGAACTGAAGCCACTGATTTCTCAGAAAAAGACTTCTTTAAACTGATGAACAACACTGTTTTGGCAAAACTATGGAGAATCCACACAAACGTAAAGATGTGAAATTAGTTACAAAGAAAACCAAGCAATAAAAGGGGCCTCTAAACCTAACTATCAAGACTTTTGAAGATTTAAAAGACAGCCTGGTTGGCATTATGATTAAGAAAAAGGATGTTAAGTTGGACAACCCGGGGTTTATCGGCTTTACCGTATTAGAGTTGTCTAAATTTTTTAATGTTAGAATTTCTGTACGACTACTTTAAACACTGTACCCAGAAAACAAGAGTCCTTTACGGGAGACACTGACTCTTTATTTCCCGACGTCCCCACAAAGACTTTTACAAAGACTCAGAAACAGAAGTAGCGAAAGGAGTTGATGGGCGGTACGACACATGCGACTATCCAAAAGATTACCTTTACATTCAACTGCAAACAAGAAAGTAATTGGAAAGATGAAGGATGAAACTTAATGGGACAGTTATAAAAGAATATGTTGGTTTTTCAGTCGAAGATGTATAGCGTTGCTAGCCAGACTTCTGTAATGAAGAACGCTAAGGGCATAAGTAAAGAAATTGTAAAAAAAATATAACTCACGATAACTACAAGCAAGCTCTTTGAAAACAAAGTATTTTATCACACAAATGTTAATCTGCGCTCTGCTCTTCATCAAGTAAACCACAAACTGCTGTTAACAAAAAATCACTAGTCTCTAACAATACAAGAGAACTTACGTCAATCCTGAGTTTTCATATGCTGTAGGGCATGGAGAACTTTAAAAGATTAACCTTGACTGACTTGGCTTGTACTTAACTTAAGAACCTAACTAGTACTTACTTAAGAACCTAACTAGTACTTACTTAATAACCTAACTAGTACTTTCTATAACTTATAATTTACTTGTACTTAACTTGTAATTTACTTGCACTTAACTTAAAAAGTACTTTCTATAACTAACTTAACATGTACTTATCTAGTTCTTAACTTGTACTTTATCTAGTTCTTAAAAACTATTCTATAAAAATGGGTCTACAGCAGGAGGTTGCATTTTGTGCAGAAGTTGGTTCTTCTTCTTTTACTCTGGGGGCTTGGTCTTTGTTGCTAGGTATGGTGTTAGGTATTTGTATGCTAAAAAACACCCAAAACAGCAGCTCCCAATACATAATAATACATCTTATCGTTTGATTGTGTTGTTGTCGTTAATTGCGATGGCGGTGCTGGCGGCGATGTTGTATTACTATCTAACATTTTTTTGTTTTGCTGATTGGTTTGCTTTTTGCAGTCTGTTCCATTCAGGTAGTTTACGCCCAGCCTCACACGTCCAGGACTTTTAAACTTAGTAACATTACTCACTTGTGGTACATTCACTTGCGGAGCACTCACTTGTGGTACATTCTGCTCCTTCGGAGGGTCCTGTGGACTGTCCTGCGGCGTCTTCTCGCTCATTTTTTTTTTTTATTGCAATTAAATTTAATATGATCAAAATTAATATGATTAAAAGTAATTAATCCCATGATGAATGGGCATAACATCGTCCCAAATCTGTAATATATGTCACATGCAATAGTTTCATAGCGACTTGTTTAAAACCGGATCTTGTGATAAGTCATATTTTAAATCTTCTTCTGAATCAACTGGCGCCATCTTACTTACTAACTTAGCATATAGGCTAATCATTGTTTGCCCCACTGATCTAACCATTTTTGACCCTAACTGCGCTTCGTACCTAGCGTATACTTCTGCAACGCTGATTTAGACAATTGCTGAATCTGTTCGAACACTTAGTTCATGTGCCTAAATATTGTTTAGTTTTTTTCCGCAAGCAGCTAGAAGTATAAACTTTCTTTATTGGCATGTCTGTAAGGAAGTCTCCTGCCCTCACACTTAATAGTTATCACAATCCATTTTTCAAACAATAAAAAATAATATAATACTTTTAAAACATGATTTAAGTGGTTAATTATGCAGTGCCATCGTTTTGTTAAAAGTTATTCAACACATGCAAAATGTGTGTTAGAAACAAAACCGCCACATGAAAAGATAGAAGATTCGCCAAAACTAGTTGCAATTTTATTTTTACTTTAACAACAAAAGATTTTTCGTATTGAAAAGCACATAAACAGTCTTTTCGTATTATGATTATTTTAATTATTTTTGTATTAATAATAAGAATGAGTGAAAAAAAATATCAATACGATTTACCACTCGCTGTAATAGCGGCCCTTAGTATAGGTTATTGCGTGTTAGGCAAAAAACATGTTACAAATGCGAAAGCTGATCTAGAAGTTCGACATTGAGGACATTGTTTTAAGGTTATAGTTGTAATTACTGAGCAGGGATAGCGTCCAAAAGACTTTCTGGTGAAAACAGGATTATCCCAAAAATATTAATGCATAGACAGATTAAGCTTGACAATAGTGAGTTATAAAATGACTGTTAGTTTTCTGATGTGGGAGGACTATTGTTAACGCTTATGGCCTTCCTCTGGAAGCATTTATATGTTTAGTAAATTGCGGTCCGACGAAGAGAAGGAACCATAACAAGGCAATAGAAGATTTAGCTAAAGGCAAGAGAGGCTTAAGAAAACGACATTGCTCAATTAGACTTTATTAAAAAAAGTTATGAGAACAGGGACATGCAGACACACATTTACAGACGTTGATGACGCCAATGAATATATTACGTAGTGACAAAGGAATTTTTAACATCGCCACCGGCCAAACAGTCTGAATTTAGAACCACTCTGGGAACAAAGACTTGCAGAAATAGTTTTTATGCATTTGGCATGACCTTCATCCTATCTTGTTGCTCATTTTCTTGTGTAAAAAATGGCATTTAAAATATGGACAATACGAAGTACAAAATATATTATACTCCTAAAGTTATTGAAAGGAAAGCCTGCTATTGAAAAAACTAGTACAGCTGCTAGAGTGTCTGAACCAGATGCGAAAAGACAGCGTTCAAAACAGGCAATTTGTCAGAAAAACATATATCGCCTGCTTCCTCCCCCAAAAATAATAAAGACCTAATGTTAACTCATTCAAAAGACACCACCCCAGATGATCTTGCATGTATCTTCCACATGACAAAGTGGAAGAAAATATTTACGTATGCTCTGACTTTTACATGGCTTCAAGATACAACAGACGCTGACCTTTAACGGATAAATGCTCATCTCTGTGCTGTGGCTTACAACAAAATACATGCGAGCCATAAAAGTATCCTAGGAATATCCAGTTGATGATGATAAAGAGTTAAATTCTGTAAACCAGCTGTTTTTAAGCGAAATGTGACAGGTTAAGAAGAGGGATCCAAGCAACCATCGATCGCCACGCCCTATAAAAACTAATAAGAATCTAGCCTTGAACGCGCCTGTTTACTATTAATATCACAAGAAATTATGGATTGAGAACGCACCACAGAAAGGGTTAGGAGATGGCCGGCTGTCTTACGCCCATGAACAATAAGAATTTAAAGCATCAGGCCTTAAACCATAAACGCAATCAATTTGAAAAAAAAAAATTAGCATTACTGAAGATGTACAGGGGACTCAAAAACTCTTCCGTTTGACTAAAATAAGATACTTTATCTTCCGGAGAGGCAAAGTGATGTTAGAATTAACCAACACCTATGGAGCGTAATGGTATATGAAGTTGAAATAATTAGAAAAAAACACCTCCCTATATTAATTAAAAGAGACTCTCTCTCCTCTAAAAAGCCTGCCCCTAAAAAGTCTGAGTCCGTTTGTTTCGTGAAGAGCTGCAAGTTAGTCCGAAAACACATGAGTTAAAAAAAAATATGTTTCATTTTTTGCTAAACTATTTTTGTTAAAACTTATTTTTGGTTTTTTTGGGTTTAACTGATCATGTGGTTTTTTTTTTTTTTCAATGTTCTGTTTAATTGCATCAATGTCTACCGGTCGTAAGTAAAAGTCTTTCTCCACGCCTATTAAGTTCAATTTTCTGGTCGTCTTAATTCCTCACCCATCAGCCATAAGCATCTGAAATTTTTGTTTCTTTCTGAAATGTTTTCATCCTGTAATATTTCTTATTCTTAATCTTAATGAACAAAGTTTTGCCCTTGAAATGCCCTAGGGCAACAATGCATGTGCTTTTGTAATTTAGAGATTATTTTTTTTAAACAGCACTTACCATGATAGACATGGGCGCCTAAAACCCAAACAAACTCCCGAATCTAAAGAACCGTGCCCCAGCCCCATAGCTAAAAACAACACTAACCCAGCCTTATCTTAGCTCAGCGAGAGCCAGTAATTACATAAAAAGAGTAGTTAAAGCTTTAGCATAGTTTTTCTTCTGGTTGCCCTATACATATCTAAGTCACTTTCTAGTTCCTATTAGTTCAGTTATTTGCTGTAACCTAAACTGGTGAACCTCCATTTTTTAGATCAAATAATTTTGTAAAAATGTTCTATGAATCAATCTTAGCACTTCATCAACAGTAGTAAAAACATAAAATCATCATACTTAAGAAAATAAAGTCGAGTAACTTTATTTGTCTTTGTTAACCAGCATAGCAAACCTGTGCAGATGATAAGAAAGTATTTATTTCATTCCCCGTATTTGGAATGGCAATAAACAAGCTTTAAGAGGTCTTCCAAGTTCCAAAACGATAATTTTAACTCCTCCTTGCTACCATGTTCTGGCAAACTAAAATAGACTCCCCTGAGTAATTAATAAATACAAAAATCAAAAGTAGCAGGTGTTAGCATGGTGTTTTGGGGTGGGGGATAAATCTAGGGTTACTGTTCCATCCCCCACTTCAGCTAAGGCGTCTTTCCCCCCCCCCCAATTGTGTGCCCCGGCCCCCCCCCCCCCCCCGGCCCCCCCCCCCCCTGCTCACACATATTTAATCGATTATATGTATTTTATTACAAATCTCATTTTGTCTGTTGTGTCCTGGAACTATATAGCAAGAAGGGGACCTGCATTCAAAGCTTTGCAAAAATTGTTTTTTTTTATCAAAGATACATTGGGGCTTTTCGTAAGTCAAATTTAAAAATCCCAGTTAATTTCAGGACGCAAGACCCAGTTATTGTCTTTTCTATAAAGTACCTGAATCAATTTTGCCGTAATCGTTGTTTTCAAATTTCCTTATTTGTTCGAGTTAGGATATTGCTGTCGTTTGTTGTCTTCAATTTCTGTTCGTTTGTAAACCCCATCATCTGATAAACATATCCTATTCACCCCTATCAATCAAACTCAGCTCTGTCTGCTAGGTCCTTTGAGCTTCTACTGCAGTGCATTTCTAGCTAGCTTGCCTTTTGATTCTGGCCTGCGTGTCTTTCTTTTTGAATATTTATAATTAAGATAAACAAACGTATATGAACTGGGTGTCAGTCCGCAAGCATAGCTTTGCGTCTTAATTTTACTAACTGCTCTTTTATTATTTTAACTCATCTGTCCCTAATTATTAAATTTTTCACGTAAACATTCGTCAAAACTATCTTGTCCGTAGTGTAAAATAAAACAACCGAGTTAAACTGGCGATCGAAAGTCTTTTAAGACTCATTGTATGTTTTGGAGTTAAGAGCCACACAGAAACAACGTGCGCCCACTAAAGCTAGCTTGACCAGAGCTTTTCAGTTTTTGAACAACTCTCGTTCACGATCAGTCACAATAATAAACATGGTTTCATTCCCTCAAATAGTCTATAGTAATGTCTACAGAGTCGCTCAGTTTGTCCGCTAGGATCAACAAGAAAATATATTACTCGTCTGTCCAAAAGAACTTCCATTCTTTGTAAGACTTGTTGTGCTTAATGGTTTGTGCAAATATAACAATGTACTCGTAATGAAACCAGTAGATGTTTGTAACAAATCACGACGAAGACAGTTTTTCCCACACCCTGTTAATCCCGCAGATAAAGATCATGCGGATCTTCAGGCAAAACTTCCAAACTATCCATCTGTGTTTAATAGGTTATTTCTTCTACATTTTAAGAACCACTTCTGTTAACCTGCTTTTCGTCAATGTTTAACCTGAGCATCACAATCCATAAAGATATGCATTTTCTATTGGGGCTTTTTCCGTCTGCTTGCTTGTAATATGTATTCTATACCAGCTTCCCTACCCTTTCTCCACTTCCAAACAACCTGTTGTCATAATGAAGATCTAAAATCCAACCACAGCCCATATTTAGTTATTAAAGTGTCTTCGAGTCTTACAACATAAAGCGAAGTTTTTTTACATTCACGATCAACTGAGGATACCTTTGACCGACCTCCCGCGAACAACTTTCTTATTTCATCAAAGCTTTTGGTGAGTAAAAGGCTGCGAATCCGTAATTACAACTGAGCAGACTTGCCATTTAGTGCACAGTCAACCTTCTCAATTTTTGGATTATAAAACCTTCTATTCTCTCTGAAAAGAGTTGTATCTTCAGTAAACAATAACAAAATTCTTGTAAAGACTTCAGAGCCTGATTAGATGTATGTTCCAAAGAGTGTCTCGCTTTTTCTATTTTTCTGTAAGAGTGTATAACCCTTTCATAATAAATAAACCGTTTTACTTTTAATACCGGGTAAAGATGTTCTGGCCAGTTCAGGGTTAGGAACAACATCAAACTCAGAGAGAAGTCGCTGAATGTTTGTATTTGGGATAAAGGGTCTCAACAAAACAACAGAATCGCCTAGGATTAAATGTCATTCATAAGTAAGGTCTTTCTTTTAGTCACCTTGGTAAAAGGCATATCTCATTAAACACTCAAAAACTAAGGATGCAGAATTTTGCAAATGACGCTGCGCTACTGCCCCTCATCTTTAACATCATCCTTTGCATCCTCAGCTTTAAGCCTTCTTGAGACCGTTGTACCTTGTAATCCCTATAAACTTTCTCTTTCTTTCTTTTTAGGTACCATATCCATAGAGGCAAAAAATTCTGTCTCCGCGTATAAAAAGACTTCTCGCCCTCCATTTTGATTGCCATATATTGGAACGATTTTGCCCTGCCCAAATTACAACATACAGTACATTAGATCCATCGATGTAAATATATAGTTTGAATATAGTTTACTGTGCCTGGCATTAATAACATCGCCAGTCCAAGTTCTGGAACTTGACTAGTAAAGATTTTCAGGCTGAACTGTTGATAGAGTATTTACACTAATTACAGTCTGCCTTATACCTTTTACGACCATTCGGTTCCTTCTCTCTTCAATGATGGGTCGAGTCACAACCGTATGAGTTTATTTTTTATAAAACAAAAAAAGAAATATAAATAAAAAGTTTGGCTGAAGATGAGATTATGAAGTGCCAGATCCTTCCTGAAGAAGAAGATGAAACTCAGTTATTGAGGCGTCATTGCCATAAGAGTTTTGTAGAAGCACATAGTCAAGAAGTAGGATTACGTCAAATACATTGCTAATAGAATTGAATCATTATATAGCCATATGGGTCGAGAGCAACCAAAGCGCTTAGGTTTCCAATTTTGAGATAGATAAAGATAACATTTAATTATAGAACCAGTAAAGGGGAACTATATGCGGTTTACTAAAAACCCAACTCAACCCATTTTAAGCCAACACAATCTTTCTTGGAACACTCTCCGTTCTGACACATAAATTGAACTTTAAATGAAATTTAGCTCTGAGCTGTTTAGTCGTTACAAAGCCCCCAACCATAGTGCACAGGTTGCCAACCGATCTGGAATGAGAAATGACCTCTTGTCAAGATTTAGACCAATAATAATGATGCTCAACAGAAATTGAGACGAGTTTTTAATAGGAAACAGTAAAAAAACATTATGAAACATTGAACGATTCTTCATTGCAGTGCGTGACCTCCTAGCTCTTAATGAAAGCCTAAAGTCAATAAGGGCGACTAAAAACAATTTAGCAAAAACTTGGCGATCTAGATAAGAGATAGAAGAAGAAGAATAAGCTGCTGATGCAAGATGATACACGTTAGGGCAAGAAGAAAAGGTTAGAATACAGCAAAATACAGAAGTTAATGATAGAAAGGCGGCAGGTTAAAGTTTGCGGTCTACTAACAGAGCGCACTAGCATCACAAACAAGCAGAATTAAAGAAACTATAAACAAAATACGTTATGAAAACACTACCTAGCTGAAAGAATAAGGACACTTTCAGAAAACAAGGATACAATATTAGTAAAATTAACGCTGTTGGTTTGCTATCTCCTACACTCGTTTATGCATTACCGCAGTGCCCAACAGGGCCCGTAGGCGCCCCCCCCACCTCACCTGGTATAAGTAGATTAGAACACAATTGCAACTCATCTAGCAAACCTATTAAAGAATTAGCAGCCCAAACGCTGATGCTCTGGCCTGGCATAATAAGCAGTGTTGTTTAGTTGGTTGTGTCTATAAGGCAAAGTTTGCTGTATTATGGCCCGACCATCTGTTGACGTTAGCAGTGCTACTGCTTGGATTAATTTTAGTGAAATAAATATGGCTAATCCCGTAAAAGTTAAAAATACAACAAGGCTTGTCTTTTCGGGCTATATACTGTCATGTGAGCAGATCAAACGGTGCGTGCTGTCTGGCTGCTCTTCTGGGTGTTTATAACTGGATCGCTTTCTTCAGGCTAGTTACTTTTTAAAAATGATGGAGTCAGGCCTTGTGTTTCAGCCTGATTGTGCCCTAAAAGTTTTTGGTCGTCTCCAGCTATGAATTTCATTGTTATAATTCTGTATCATTGTGCCAATCTGCATCTAGGTACAGAGGTAGCATGTAAATCCTTGGCCTCACAACAAAGTCAACCTTGACCTAGTCGTTGCAAGAACGTCTTGATTACCTTTGATGCTGAGACAATCCAAACAGCAGAGTTAATAGCATCTTCTAAATGCCTAGAAAATGTTTTCTGGCATCAAAGCCTGTAATTGATCCACTATGCTAGACTTGTCTGTGCGTGTGCTCCTAATAGCACCAAACGTAGTCCGTATGGAGTCATTAAGGTCTTTGCACTCCTGGCATTGTACCTTCACTTTCATCCTAAGAAATATTTAAGTCCAAGGCATCAGGGTTTTTTGTTCTATGATCCAAATCGGACTCTTTGTCTGGTTTTAAAGAATGTGGCCAGGCCAGTAGTCATAAGTATATTCTCTAAACGTTCGCCCCACAATACAAGTGCCTAACCCAGATGCGTCTAACTTGTCGATAGTTAGTTAGGGTTTATTGTTAAATTCGTTGCAGATTCTTTCATGATGCAATAGTGGTCCCTTAGGTTTTTAAATGGATTAAACGCGTTGTCGTTAGGGAGGGCACTTGTAGTTCAAGCTAGTAATTCGTCTGTACTGGTAATAAACATGAAAGTTATATAATGACCTTACTAAAAGATGGGAGGGTTTAAATGATTGCATATGAACACAACATAGAGTAGTTTGCACAGTAAATGCAAATTTAACTGATTCTGGTAAAACGTCATAGGATGGGATGACCATGCAGATGGCACTCTGTCACTCTTTATTGGCGGAATTTAAATATTTAGTTAGTGGATTTACAAGTCTAACTTGGAAGCCTTATGCTCCATCTACTGCAATGTTAAATTGCTGAAGTCCAAAGATTTGGGGTATAAAACCTCCTAACCATCGTAAAGTTCACTTTCGTTATATTTACAAGGTCCATTTTTTAAAATAGTGTTTTAGAATAGTTATAAAAAAGGATTACATCTACTATAACCCAACAAAACAAGCGTGTGTTCTTAACAGTATCCAAATGACAATTGGCCGGGAGTTTGTAGGATTGCCCTTAAGAAATTGGCTTTACAGTTATGTGGGTTAACATATATGAAGTCACAAAATAACTGGATTAATATTAGTAACGAGGTGGCAATCAAATAACTCATGTAAAAATACCTGATGGTTACTACAATTTTTGCTTTTTAAAAGACGTACTTAGTGAATTTGGCATATGTTTAAAAATTAATGAAGCAAACCTCAGAATTACTATACATTCCCCACTAGAAGAAAGAAGAGAGTACACTTCCCTAAAGGCCTGGCTAAAAATCTTGGCTTCCACAATAGTGACAGATCTATAGATTTAGTACAAGAGAGAGGACCTATCAATTTGAAGGTAATAAACCATCGATTTTCCGTAAACCCAATTTTGTATGTCCATTTACA